>JAMWET010000180.1:705000-785000 GCA_024036415.1 Prochilodus magdalenae | reverse complement strand
TATTAATCATCTGACTGGTGACAAAAGCATCACAGCAGGTGGATAACGCAGCAAGCTCGGATTTTGTACCAAGCCTGAGAGTGTTTAGCCAGGCTACTGAAGACACATCTTTCCAGATCGATAACTTCACAATTTAGTGTGGTCAGTTTTTAATGTACTTCTGAATTTGCATGAAACGCACATGTAACTGCAGCGTGTAGTGAGGGAGTATGTACTTCATAAAGTTTTTCCACACGCAGTCAAAAACAAGAACACAAGCATCAAACAGCTGAACTTAACGGTTCTAACAAACCTGCGGTTTCAACTCCAAAAAGCTGTGGCGTACGTCTGAAGGAAGAGTAGCGCAGTGCTGTGTGAGAAGATTTAAGCCATAAGATTTTTAACTTGTTAAGTAACTGTCATCCGTGAAATGAAAAGCACTTTATACACTTTAAGCAGCGCCGCAGGTAGTTTTGCAGCAGTGACACGCACGGTGCCAGTCTGTTTTTTGCCACTTGCGGCCGTCTAATAAAAACTCAATCTACTCCACTCAAGTGTAAACAAAAGCATTGCTAACCCGTCCCACTTTGCAAACTGTGCCATGCTGCTGCTGAGCGTTTGGCTTGTTTTTGGCTTGTTCTTGGGTTTGTTTTGTTGGACTACACATGCAAAGGAGAAACTGTGCAAGCAGCGTACTGCATATTATAGCTACAACAAAATGAAATACTATAAACCAGCTGCAAAGAGAAAAATAGATTTGAGATTTTGAGGAAGATTTGGGTTTGTAAGTCTGTAACAGGGAACTAAAGAAGCTGTTAGATGTGCATTATAAATACTTGAATATGAATTTCTTCTTCTTTCTCTTCTTCTTCTTTTTCTTCTTCTTCTGATTATTATCGACACGCCATACAGCTTTAGTGAGTACATTTTCAACAGTCACAGTCCAAATTCTCGGATGATAGTGTTAAAGGCATGATAGATGTGTCCGCCGACATCGCCGAGTAGAGGCCACTGCTCCTCAGTTGTATTTCTGTCGTGTCTCCCTGGTTGTTATGCTGCTTGGTGAAAATTGAAGTCATTTCATTATGCAGGAGGAAGACAGGCCATAGTACATGCAGTAATCAAACGGCTGGAGACAGACATCACAGTGCTGCGTGAGCTGATTAAGTCCATATTTAAATGTTGCATCTAATTTTAAACTGGGAGCGTGCACACGCATTTGAATTTGAATACATTTCCTATGTAATTTGTTTTTTTTACCCTTCCAGTCATTCTTTGGAAATTAATTGGCTGCAAGTTGCGCCTGTAACCATGAAGCCATTAGCTAAACCATTGTAGTCATGTGAGAGACACAGAGACAGAAAGACAATTACTGTTTAGCTTTGCTAATTCCTCCAGTTCAAAGCCTTAATTAGCTTTTATTGAAACTGCAAACTCTTCACCCCTTCAGTCTAGAACGCTGGGTCTGGGTGTGTAATGGTTTAGGGGTCAGCTGGAAGCAGATGTGGGGCTCTTAAGCATAAATCAGGAGAACTTACGAAGTTCCGGTGATGATCTGGACTCTGTTTCTCATTTTTATGTTTTGATGATGAGTAGATTGTTTATGCTTGGCCTGTGCCAGTAAGTCCTTTTATTTGGCTGGAACGTAACCACAGTGAGCGGTTAAAGTGGGCTGGGGGAGGAGAAGGGGATTTCTTTTGTTTGTTTTTCGTTTTGTGACGCATAACGGGCGCAGTGGCAAGTATACTGATGGTGTGTGAATCTTAGCTTAATCTTTAATAAATAAAACAAAATAAACGAAATAAAAGCACAGTTTGGTAATTATAAGAAATTATAAAATTACACAAAGTATACAGGCTTTAGGTGTACAGCCTCTTAGCCTGATAAGCCCTTTAGAGCCGTTTTGCCATTTGAAATGACTTATTTCTCCTGATGTATAAGACCTTTGGTTTTTTACCATGTTCTACCAATTTTACCATGTATTGGTTTTTAGAACCACCTCATCTGTGTAAGGTTCAGTAAATGTGATTATTAAAGAAGGGTATTTCTTAGCACAGCATGTTTAAAACTATGTAGATAAGAAGAGTTGGTGTAGCTAGTTGTTGGTGTAGCTCAGTGGATAACACCTCTACCTGCCAGGGAGCCACCACCACATGTGGGAGACTGGGGTTCGAATCCCGGCCTGGGTGACTACGCTGTGCTACACCAATAAGAGTATATGGGCAAGACTCCTAACACTACATTGGCCTACCTGTAATATGATTAACCTTGTAAGTCGCTCTGGATAAGAGCATCAGCTAAATGCCATAAATATAAAAATAAAATATAAGAGTGAATATCCTTGAATATCTTGCTGCGGTTTGTATAAAAACATCAATAATGTTGATGTAAATAAAATAAACCAACATTACCCTGAGGTAGAGTAGTAGAAAACTGGCTTATCTCCTTGAAAGACACGTCCTTCACCAAAGATATTGGCCAAGTTCTCTTTGAGTATTCTTTCAACATTAGCAGTTGTCCATTTCATCCACATCGTGGATGTTCCTGTTTCTCTCAGCAATAACTAGACACTTTATTTTGATGGTCCCTTCTACAGATGCTCAAATAGTAAACAAACGTCTGGAGAAACATGTTCAGGAAGTGGTGGGTTGAGAGGTTTGGGCTGGGATCCAGGGCAGTATGAGGGGTTGGTTTTTGGGAAAGGTAGAGTTAGATTTATTTAGACATTGAGTTGATTAATATAAAGGTGGACACTGGACTATCACAGAAGCATTGTCCTAGAGAAACTCGGCTCTACCGCTTTCAGCTCTGACATTAAGTTTGCTTCTCTTTTGTGTTGCTTTTTGCAGCTGTCCCATTCCCCCCCAGCCACAGGCTGACTGTGAAGGAGGTCTTCGACAGTGAAGGCAAGCCCAAAGTAGATGTCCTTAAGGCCCACCTCACCAAAGAGGGCCGCGTGGAAGAGAGCGTGGCCCTGCGGCTCATCAGCGAGGGAGCCGCCATCTTGCGTGCTGAGAAGAACCTGCTGGACATTGAGGCTCCAGTAACAGGTTAGTCCCCCATCCTGAGTCTGATGATTCACCTGTATATATCTGTCTCTCTGTGTGTGTGTGTGTGTGTGTGTGTGTGTGTGTGTGTGTGTGTGTGTGTGTGTGTGTGTGTGTGTGTGTGTGTGTGTGTGTGGGCCCGTGTTAGCAGCAGGCGAGACTCAAATGAGTTGGGGAGGTCGAGGTCAATGAGAGTTAAGCACAGTCTGTCCTCTGACGGCTCTATAACAGCCTCCTGCATTAAAGGTATAAACGACAGGGGTCGACAGAAGGGGCGTGTTCTGCAGTTTTCTTCTTTTCCACCGACCCTACAGATTGATTTGACAGCCACAGCATTGTCCTGAATTTGCCCCCTTCTTTCTTGGATAAAACTGTGAGTGCATAGAGTAGACAAAAATTCTGGTTGAGGAGGAAAAGAGGAGAGGGGAAAGTGTTGACCGGGTCTTTTGTATTTAACTGTGTCATATTTATTGCTGCATGAAGTCTCGGAATATCCATCAGGATTCTGACCTACCTGCCATCAAAGTTGTTCTACAGAGGGCAGGAATCTGATGTTGTTGTTGTGTATTTGGTTGCACACTGCTTTTTCTGATGGCATTGCGCACCAATGAAGCACAAGACTCAAGAAGTTGCTGTTTGCACTTCTGTCGCTGCAGTATTCTCTGTGACGTTATGTGATAGAGCTCACTCATATGTACCTACAGAGCTAAGAAAATTTCCAGCAAGGTGTATGGTGAGCTTTATATACTACATTGCTGTCCTGCCCTGTCATATGCTCCTAGAAAACAGGTTTCTGTATTTTTAAAGTTGATGTCTTCATTTTTGTTGGACCCAGTTACAATTAATTATTATTTTGTAATATATTTTGTAATATTTATAGTTTAATATGATATTTTATTAACTGTTATAACTGTTATATTTAATATTTCAACTCCTCTACTCCGTTTTATTTCTCCTCCACATATAATGTTCCTATAATTGTTCTAGCAAATCGTCTTTTTCAGTCTGAAATAACCTGCTATGGTTTAGTTTGATGTAGGCTGAGACCACCTCATTTGGTCAAATCGAATTTTGGTCCGAGGCAGCTTTTGCTCCTGCTGTTTGGGTTTGGACTGAATGGTCTGAAAGTACGGACCAAATGAGGTACGCATTAAGGTGACTTAGTGTAGTTTATTTAAAAAGTATTAAGATGGATCCCTGATATGTGCCCTTTATACCTTTATGTGTGCTGTTTCATGAAGGCTTTTATAACACAAGCTAGCAAAGAACGTGCCTCCCTTCCTCTCCTGCTCAGTCTTTACTGTTATGCAACTTCATTAGACTTTGTGATGAGTCTCTTTGATGACTCCAGTAACACGGTGCAGGAGGACAGCCCTCCACAACAATGATGACAGTTATATTCATAAACCTGCACGTCTAGCAGCAGCGCCCTCCAGATGCATTTAGATGACTTGATTGTTAGTATTTTTGGGCGAGTACTTGATCTCCCTAAACACCTTAACTGTTTCATGTTACTTTCGTCCTCTGGGTTTGGGTTTTAATCTCTTGCTTCAGTTCTGCAGCTTTTGACAAGAATTTGTAATATAGCCATCATTGAGTATGAATTTGTGCACAGCTAGGTTCGAGTCTCGGGCTTAGTCAGCTGTTAAATAAATCGGCTTTTCCTTCATGCTCTCCCTTTTCCTCTGTGTTTTCTCTGTTAGAATCACTAGCTTGCCATCCTTTAGTCCCTCCCACTCTCCTTTCACATCCAAGAGCCTATTACACCCCACTTCATGTTGTTTACAACATCAAAGAAAGCTGTACTGCCTGTTCAGAATCTGCATTTCTTGGGATATTCGCACGTAAAAGCCTATTTGTGTTCTGCATATATCCCTTAAGATGTGCTTGTTATTTAGACTCCAGTAAAGATGTTTGTCCAGGGGGTCTCTGTCTGGTCCCTGTATTAAGGAAAGCCTTGTATGTTTATGAAGTGGGAAAGCACAGCCCTGCGCGTAACCTCAGAGCTTTGTAGTTCAGGGTTATGATGTGTCATAAAAAGTCAGTTAGAAGAGAAAACACAGTGTACATATACAGTAGTCCAAAACAAAACTCTCTGTCCTCAGAAGCAGTGCTGTGGAACAGCGTGTAAAGTAAAATAAAAAAAGTGTACCAGCCTCTTAACGAGGAGCAGGAGCAATGCAGTTTTCTTTCCAGAGAACGTCGGGTGTATGGGCACGCATGGGTGTTGGAGCGGCGGGGATGGGTTGTGTTTATTTTTGTATATTTTCAAGAACAAAATGTTCTGACTTTTAAGGAAAAACCTAGAAAAACAGATTAGGATGTCAGGACCAACAGGATGTTTCTGACTTTTGTTCTGTCCTTAATTTTCTAAAAAGAAAGAGAAATAAAATTGTGTTTTTAAAAGTTTGGATTTAATTACCTTCTTAACAAGTTGGGTTATTTCAAATACTGTTTTAGTTATGAACTATTCAACCAAATAAACAATTTATTTCAAATGATACATTAAACGTTACTTAAACATTACAAATTACAAAAAAATATGTGTTTATTTATCCATTAATTTATTTATTTCCCTCTAATCATGTTCATGTATGCATGTGCAAACGTCAGGGTGACCACTTGATACATAATATTGATTTTCTACAGACACTGTTGCATGTTTTCATGCACAATCACTGTTTATTTGCTGAATTTAACATATTGGGAAAAAATCAATGCAAAATATGGTCAATGCAGAAATCGTGGCTCACTTTTTATTTTTATTTCTTTTCGTTATTGTGTTTTTTCTACCCGGTATGTTAAACGTTCAGTGAGTTCTCTGTGGAGGGCGTACTTTATTTCAATTTTTCTCTCTGCCTCTGCAGGTGTAATACAGGTTGAAAACAAAACAGTAGAAGCTGAATGAAATGTCCCTGCAAGCACATTAATACTATCTGTTTCAGCAGTTTTCACAGCACTTAACATTCACAGATGACAGAGCAGAGTATCACTCAAAACAGCTCCTTCACATGTCTTTACCTGCTGTTGAGAATGTTGAGAGTATGTTAAGCAAGTTTGATTTCGGGTTTTGGCCAAAATCTAGTACTGCATGTCCTCACATGGTATAAAAACAGGCCTACGTGTGTGTGTGTGTGTGTGTGTGTGTGCGTGTGTGTGTGCGCGTATGTGTGTGTGTGCGCGTATGTGTGCGTGTGTGTGTGTGTGTGTGCATATGTGTGTGTGTGCGTGCGTGTGTGTGTGGATGCCTCTTCACGCTTAGCCTGCAGTGCAGATGGGCGATTGGTTGTGTGCTCATGTGTATCAGCAGCAGGGTTTGTCCTCATGTTACATTAAATATGCATGCATGATAATGGACTTGGAGAACTTGCATTTAGAGCCGCACATTTCTAATGTGGATGGATGAGGCTGGTGTAAGAGTGTGTGTGAGCGTGACAAGCATCCTCTGTGATTCAGTCACTTCACAATACAACATAGTTTAAGCATACTGCCTCCACACTTGGCTATTTTGATCCAGCCAGCACACCAAAACAGTGTGTTCTGTGTTCGCCTAGCTTTTGGATAGTTTACTTTGGCAGTTCCTGCCATACTAACTATCCTTACATGCACCTGTTGGTGCATCCTTCGAGTCATTAGCAGCTCAGCACTCACGTCTAACACAAGTTGATTTATAAACCTTAAACTGTCTCCTGATCTGTATGAAGTATTCAGTTTTTCTGTTTGGAGCTGTGACTCTTTAAGCCAATAAAATGCAGACTTTCCAGACAGTAGCCAGTCTGATTGTTTAAGTGGAGCGTGGTTTGTCATACATCACGTCCATATGCAAAGTGCAGGCTGAAATCAGTATGAAGAGAGGGGAAGGAGAAATCTGAATTCTTTACATTTCTTAAAACCGTTGATGTTGAGCATTTCTCCATGTATTGACCAGTTTCTGTGCAGAGATGCACAACAAGGGGCAGAAAGTAAACAACCAAAGATGGCTGTAAAATGTATAATATCCCAAAGGGATTAAAATAACATACAGTATCCTTTTATTTCTCTGATTCACTGCTTTGTCGTCGTTCTGCCCTTAGGGAACCTAACCTGACATGTCTCTCTTTTGTGTGTAGAACGTTCGGCTCTGCTCCCTGCATTCTTGCCAAAGACTGCTCACTACACCTTCTCTTACTACAGCACCTACTGAGACTGTGAAATAAGGCAGAGATAGACAGACTCAACAAAACCTTGTCCAAGAGGAATAGGACATATCAGCAAGCTATAAAGGATTTTGTGATTTGGGTCTCCCATCCACTAAACACGGTGAATAGGAAACATAGATGTCCGTTTATAACGTTTAATATAAACAACGCTGATTACAGCAGGTGACGAACGTTAGTTGACGAACTAAGTTACTAAAGCGGCTTTGCCCTCTGGCTGCACGTAAAAACGAAAGGCGTCTATTGGTCAGTGTTACAGAAGTAAAGCCGGTGAGTGCCCAAGCTGCTATAATGTCCTCTGCGGAGTGTAGCGCATCAAGTGCTGAACGCCCCCTCCGAGTAAGTTTAGTCTGAGCGAGGAGTGTTTACAATGTGCGTTTGTATGTTTAAGTCGAGTCTGCTCTGGTTTATTTGCTCACCCCAGTGGTGGCCTCAGGTTCCGCTGACAACAAGGAGGGGGCACATATATACACACACACACACACACACACACACACACACACACACACACACACACACACACACACACACACACACACACACACACACACACACACACACACACACACACACACACACACAGAGGAACAGAACCATTCATCACCTTCACACAGATACACCCTAGCCTCATCTCCCCCTTCGCTCCCTCTACCTCAGTTTCTCTTACACTTTCTTTTTTCACTTTCTCTCTCTGCTTATCTCTCTCTCTCAACCTTTTTTTTCTTTTACACTTTTTCTGCTCCACACTGCTTGCAGCCACTTCACACCCCCCATTCCACCCCATTCTGCTCTCACCTCCTCAAGCTTTGTGACCTCCTCTCCACCTCCCCCCATCACTATCACTGAACAGCAGGTCAGCTGTGTGCTCAGAAAACAGAAGATTAGGAAAGCAGTGGGCTCTTATGTGTTTCACGTACAGCACTCGTCTGAACAGCTTTCTCCCAACCGTGCTGATCTTTCGTCAGTCTCTGGACCTGCGGGATTTAAGACCTCATGCCTGTTTGAAAAAAGGAGATGATCTCCTGAACTGCCACTGAGCAGTTGCCCTGACGTCTGTAGTCATAAGGTGTTTTCCTTCATGACTGATGCCCTCCAGGACCCTCTGCATGTGTTTCTCTTTACTATGTCCTGCCACACCCGAATGGCCCTAATGCCTTTGTTCGTGTGTCGTCTGTATATATTGGATGTGCTTCTTACACCTTCTCCTGGATGAATTGTGGCAGCTCCATCTTTCTTCTCTGGATCCTCAACTTCTTTTCTAATATAGAACCCGTAGTGACCCATTCCGGACCCTCTTTGCCTCGGCAGTGTTGCTCCCCAGGGCTGTGTGATCTCTCGCCTGATCTTCTCTCTCTACAACAATGACTGCACTTCACTAATAGAATGACTGGTCTCATATCAGAAGACGATGAGTCCACATACTGACCGGGATTAACAGTTCTGGTGTCAGAAGGTAATCTACCCCACTGCCTAAACGAAAGCAAATTCCTCCCTACCATCGTTCAGATAGACCTAGACTCAGCACTGCGGTAATGAAGACGGCCCAGCAGAATGTTTAAGCTCTACTAAGCACTGCTGCTCCAGTTCTACAGTGTCATTATAGTCCATCACCGCATCTTCATCTCTGTCTGCTTCTGCGCTACGTCTTCGCACATCAACCATAAGCTGTAGTGAACGGTACAATGTGCAGAGAAAATCAGTGACTGTCTGCTCTCCTCCCTCACAGACCTTTAACTTGTTTAGGATTAGGATGAGAGTGGGGAAAATCATGCCTGACCTTTCACACCCCAGTCACTTTCTCTCCCAGCAGTTTATGTCTCAGTGGAAACCTAGATTGAGGGCCCTTAGCACTCAGCCAGCTGCACCTCCACAGCTTCTTCCCTCAGGCTAACATCCTCCTGAACAAGGACCATTCTCACATCACCCTGCTTTAAAGGTGCCATAGAATGCGGGATTTTAGGATTTTATATTGCTCTCTGATGTCTACATAAAACGAATGGGACTGGGGTGAAAATGTCCAGATGCAGTTTTACACACTCATTTACACCCCAATGATTTGTTCGTAGAATGAAACGAGTTGGTTTCTCTATTTTTGAGAAGCTCATAAATAATTTGATAGGCTCAGCTCTGATTGGCTGGCTTACAGTAAGGCACCATGATGATCACACAGAAGCAACATATGGAAATAGACACATGCAAGAAAATGCAATGAACCTCTAGCCTGTAAATAAACCTGGTCCTCATAATATTTAGTTCATCTTGCTAAAGTTAGCTCGCTAATAGTTACAACCACAACACAAAGTGAATTAATTGACTTGCTGGATTAGCTCACTATAACATCATCTTGTCCACCTCACATTGTACTTCTGTTGCATTCTGGTGCTTGCACAAGTTGTAGCATTTAAGGTCGAACAGAACGTAGGAATAGGAAACCAACTTCAGTCCTTTTTAAAGGTAAATGTCAACTGTGCCAACTGACCACTTGGTTCCTAGAAAAGAGTATATGGTGCCAACATTATAATCAGAGCCCGAAACGCGTAGACATTCTCCCTGCCATTTTGTTGATGTTGTATATATTTTTGGGGTGTAAATATTTCTAAGTTGTAAATGTACACACTTATTTATTTATATATATATATATATATATATATATATATATATATATATATATATATGTGTATATATATATATATATATATGTATATATGAGCAGGACAGATGTTAGAAACCTCTACAACTCCATGCGAAGATATATGCACATGTTGCGTTGGGCCCAATGTCATACTGAAACACACTACTTCTGTATGTGTAGCTCAGTAAATATTGCCAATATCAAGAGAAATTTATTCCTCATTTTCTCTTTTTTTGTTTTTGCTCTCTCCTCTTACTTTTACCATCTGTTGTTGTGTTTTTGCCCTTCCAGAGACGTGACCATAGAAAGCCTAATAAACACACCTTTATAGCATAACAGCTATCAAAGGATTTCAGTATGTTGCCTGTAATTTGTAACATGGTTGTCCCCCCCCCTCCACCAGCTCACAATCAAAACCCTGTGGCTGCATTAGCAGTAATTGATTTTGGTCATTAGGCTAAGGATGATGTATGTGTTGTTTATACATATACTGATGAAAGTGCTCTGTCTTTTGAGCGCCGTGACTACAGTACAGACCCAGAGTGTATAGCAACTTTTACACTTTCCACTTCTCGTCACAATAATGCACGCGCAACAACACGTGCCCACCAACGTACACCAGTGTGACCATGTCCAGGCTGTGTAGTGTAGCAGTCCTGTGGCTAAAACAGAAGGCCCTACTGTGTGACTCAGCAGTAATCACTGCCAAGCTCCTCTTCCATCTTTGCTAATTGGTTCAATAGCCAGTTCAACTCTGAGGCTGCGGCAGGCCTTCCAAGCACAGCTCAATTGACTTAACCGCTTTATCTAGAAACTCCACGTTCCAGTAACAATATTAAATAGAAAGGCGGCCTCATCGGGCAGCCGTTCCAAAGCAGAGACACTAAACGGCGCTGTTAAATGATGTCTGTGGTAATTAACGATGTGTCTTCATTGGAAATGACTTGACTGGGATTCTGCTAGTGGCTGTGAGGGAAAACCCAGAGGCGTTTCAGAACTATTTTCGCTGTTATATGGCACTGTAGCATGATGAGGGCTGAGCTGGACTGATGAGGCCGTGTGTGGGTAGGTGGGAGTGTTTGTGAGAAGGTATACGTCTTGGTTGCCATATTAAAACTTTATAACTGTGTTAATTTTAGGCCTTTTTAACAGCCTTCAAAAACACCAGCTACACTGTACCGAATGGACCAGTAAAATGGTGCAGAATTACTCAGAATAAAGCCTTTTAAGAACAGTTAGGTTAGGAACATACAGTTAACACACTGATTTATATACAGTATGCAGTAGGGCTGCAGTTAAACTGATGTATATTGCAATAGTAATATGTCTGGAAATTAACTGTGCTCAGGTCATACTGCATTATGTTTCACTAGTAGTTTGTTGTATGAATGATGGAAAATACCTTTAAAAACATG
Organism: Prochilodus magdalenae; assembly: GCA_024036415.1. Classification (NCBI taxonomy): domain Eukaryota; kingdom Metazoa; phylum Chordata; class Actinopteri; order Characiformes; family Prochilodontidae; genus Prochilodus; species Prochilodus magdalenae. Next base: position 773,731 of record JAMWET010000180.1, on the reverse strand, counting down.
CAAACTTCTATGTGGGTCATCCTTGATTGGTCAGTTTTATGGGTTGCTAAGTTGAACAGCTGTTGGACAATTTCTTATTTTTACTTGGGCGCTGTATTCAGTGAGCCTTTACCCAACTGTTTCATGTATCTTTACCGAAATGAGTCATTGTGTCAAATAACCAGTAAAATAGGCTTTTCGCTTAAGAATAGTTTATTAATAAGCAATTAATACTTTTAATATCGCACATTTGTTTAAAAAAAAGTGATACAGGCTTTTTTCAGAACATCTGTGATGTGGTTATAGTGGGCTTCATTTTTAGATGTAAATGTTGAATGTGTTTTTAATCTCTGAAAATGAAAGATTGCAGATTGATGCATCCATGTTCAGTGCAAATGACTGGATTGTATAGGCATGGAACATAAATTTGATACCACCATTATTTTTGAATGCCTTCTTACTTCTTAAAGGCCATGATATACCCAGTTACTGGTATACCACTTTGAGGTGGGGACTAAGCATTTTGTTGTTGTGATAAAAAGTGTGCTTTTGTGAGCGGTTCATGTGTTCAGTGTCTCACAGACAATTCAAAACGTTATGGTTTTCATGCTGCCAGTATCTGTGATATCAGTATTGTAAACGCTAAAATGTGTGATAATGAGAAAATGGTGCATTATGCAGCTCTTGTACGCAGTGGTGCTAGACATGTGTGTATGTATGCATACATTGCTCTGCGTGCGTGTGTGTATACCGCCCGCCCTGCAGCAGCCCTGTGTAGGCTAGCAAGTGGAGTTGTGTAATGTGCTTCGCCCACACAGTGGCCCACTGATAGGTGTGCAGTCGCAGAGATCACTTCACCACTGCAGCGCAGCACTGGGCCAACGAGCTACCTCGCACTCCACACTGTACTCCCACACACACACACACACACACAGCTCATACAGCCTCTGATCGTGACTCTCTGTATGTGTTTGTGTGAAAACAAGAGAGAGAGAGAGAGAGAGAGAGAGAGAGAGAGAGAGAGAGAGAGAGAGAGAGAGAGAGTATGAGTGATGTGTTGGCCTTTTTAGTGGCTTTTCTGTTTAACTGAATATTCAAATGTCTCCTATGTAAGTAAGAATCAGAAATAAGGGGCAAAAGACCAAAAGCTCCCATAGCTTGACCCTGTTTCACCCTTAAAAAAAAAAAAAGTACAAGAGCCATGGATTACCCCCAAATAACATCATGTAAGGGCAGTAATACTATTTTGCGGGTTTTATTCTCAGTAATATACACTGCTCAAAAAAAAAATAAAGGGAACACTGAAACAACACAATATAACAACAAGGAAATCAGACTTCTGTGAAATCAAACTGTCCACGTAGGAAGCAACAATGATTGACGGTCAATTTCACATGCTGCTGTGCAAATGGAATAGACAACAGGTGGAAATTACTCACACACTCTATAAAGGAGTGGTTCTGCAGGTGGGGACCACAGACCACTTCTCAGTACCTATGCTTTCTGTCTGATGTTTTGGTCACTTTTGAATGTTGGTAGTGCTTTCACACTCGTGGTAGCACGAGACAGACTCGACAACCCACACAAGTGGCTCAGGTAGTGCAGCTCATCCAGGATGGCACATCAATGTGAGCTGTGGCAAGAAGGTTTGCTGTGTCTGTCAGCGTAGTGTCCAGAGCCTGGAGGCGCTACCAGGAGACAGGCCAGTACACCAGGAGACGTGGAGGAGACCGTAGGAGGGCAACCACCCAGCAGCAGGACCGCTACCTCCGCCTTTGTGCAAGGAGGAACAGGAGGAGCACTGCCAGAGCCCTGCAAAATGACCTCTAGCAGGACACAAATGTGCATGTGTCTGCACAAATGGTAAGAAACCGACTCCATGAGGATGGTATGAGGGCCCGACGTCCACAGATGGGGGTTGTGCTTACAGCCCAACACTGTGCAGGAAGCTTGGCATTTGCCAGAAAAACCAGGATTGGCAAGGACAATGCGGTTGGAGTTTGTCAGCAGTTCCTGCAAGATGAAGGCATTGAAGCTATGGACTGGCCCGCCCGTTCCACAGACCTGAATCCGATTGAGCACATCTGGGACATCATGTCTCGCTCCATCCACCAACGTCACATTGCACCACAGACTGTCCAGGAGTTGGCGGATGCTTTAGTCCAGGTCTGGGAGGAGATCCCTCAGGAGACCATCCGCCACCTCATCAGGAGCATGCCCAGGCGTTGTAGGGAGGTCATACAGGCACGTGGAGGCCACACACAATACTGAGCCTCATTTTGACTTGTTTTAAGGACATTACATCAAAGTTGGATCAGCCTGTAGTGTGTTTTTCCACTTTCATTTTGTGTGTGACTCCAAATCCAGGCCTCCATTGGTTAATAAATTTGATTTCCATTGATGATTTTTGTGTGATTTTGTTGTCAGCACATTCAACTTTGTACAGAACAAAGTATTCAATGAGAATATTTCATTCATTCAGATCTAGGATGTGTTATATTAGTGTTCCTTTTTTTTGAGCAGTGTAGAATGAAATTGCACGTGAACATTAATTTTGCACGTTTTACTCTTGAGATTAAATCAGTAGTGAGCAAGTAATTAGTGATTAAATAAGGGCATGGCCTAAATATTCACCTATTCAGATATTTGTTTCACGAGTAGACATTGATAAAGATCAACAAATACGTTAATATTCATGGTTCGTTAATATTCATATAGTGTAAATCGAGCTTATGTTGAAATGTGAGGTAAGATGCTTTACAAGTCCTGTACAAGTCTAATTAGATGTGTGGAGTAAGTTTGTAGTGGCTTAATTGAAGGCAAAACCCAGTATAGAAGTATAAACCAGTAAATAAACAGAAAACGGCTGACATTTGTGACATTTGCTAAATTTGATCCCTTATAGTCTATGAATGATAATAAGGTATAACATTTAGCAGATGTGACAGATATCAGGCCTTTTCTGAATATTTACTGGTTTGTGTGTAATAACACTTACGGTTCAGGGTAATTCTATAATGCCCCGAGGGGTTTGCTTTCAGTAACTGTATCCGTGTTTATCCTCTTATAATTTTCAATTGCCTGAATTAAAGGCAACTATGGGGATTGGTAATGTTAGTGCAGGCAGCACTAAGCTCATACGATTCTAATTTGACTGCAGTATTGCTATTAAAAAGTGCTTCTCCCGCACACCCACAGAATCGCTGAACGTTTATTCGCGCCTGTTGTCTGTAACAGGCTGGTGAATGCTGATGTGTTCTGCCTCCGTTCCCAGTGATGCTCTAATATCCATGTAACATTGCTCTACATTGGAACATCCTTACTCGACCTCTGGTTAATGTTCCCTGCTCTGTGTTGGGTTTCCTGCTCGTTCCCAAGTGAAACACTGACTAGATTAGAGGTGACGCCCTATTTTCTCCTTTCCTGATGACACCAATATTGAAAGATTAATGTTGTCTGATATTGTCCCCATACATTTTTGTGTCTTAAAATATATTTAACTTTAAAATGAGCTGCTACTGTAATATACCCCTATAAGTGGGTCAATAATTAAACAGAGGAACCAGACTTGAGGCTGCCTTTGCCCTTTTAACCTTTAACTTGGCACAGATTGGTTTAATGTGCGTCTTTGCTCTGTAATACAAAAGTACCAAAAGTAATGTCAAGGTACCAGGTTTGTTCCTCAACCCTAACAAACACCCCCCCACCCCAACCCAAGCCCTTTCTTACGCATTCTAATCTGTCTGCACAGCATATTACCTGCAGTACTAATATCACAGAAGGGTCCTCTAACCTGTTAGAACACTGATAACATCCAGTTGAGTTTCTTTGGTTGAAAAAGTTGGGTTTTGATGACTTATGGAATTGATGTAATTCAACAGAAGTCAGTTGTCTTGGTCGGAATAATTGAGGTTAGTGTTTAATCAGGTCACAATATTGTTTCACCAGTTTGCAGGACTGGGCGATGTTGAGTTGCAGTGTGTGTTATAAAGTCAGGCAACATTGTGAATATCAAAGTCTGTATCAGTCATATTCATCTCTGCAGTATGAGCATGTCTTTATAGTTTTATGTCTTTGAAGTTACAGTGAGTACCTTGCACATGAGGTAACAACATTCAGTGCCCTATGATGACAGGAATACAAGTAAAACGTGACACTGCATTTGTCCCCCATCCATATAACAGTGTCTCCTAAAACATACATGTCCTGGGATGCGGTATTTAGTGCACATGAACAGACTTCAGTGAAGGACGGACCTTGATCGTTTCTAAATATAATTTTTACTATGCTTTAGATCTTATTGTGGGTTGTGTTTTGAGCCTACTTGGCAACGATTTGTTTACTCTCACATTTGCATATCTTATTGCATTTAATAAAGGCTTTTTCTTTTGCCTCTCACTCTTTTCAGAGATACAGCCTTTTTTTTTTTTTTTTAGAGAAATTACATACATATAGAGATGCGTACAATGAGGGCTGGACATTTTTGCTTGGTATGGTGTATATAGTCATCATATCTGTAGGTGTTTACTGTAAATGTGAAGCTGCTGTTGGAACTAAACCTTCATATCTTCATTTTGATCATTTTACAACAGCAGCTGCCATTTTCACAGTGTCATAGTCCATAGTTCACGCTTTACAAGTTTATGATAGCCAGAGCAAGAGGCCTGATTTGAAAAGGGGAAAAGCTAAAAATAAATTTCTTTATATCGACCTACGCTGAAGGTTAGACGGAATTCTTCCTGTTCCTTTGAAATGACCATTTTGTTCCGACAGCGACGATGTGCATCGAAGTATTTGCACTTCTATTACTGTGTCCATATTGTGCAGCCCTAATCTCTGCACTCTCCCTTCCTTTATATTCAGGCAGGTTACAGTAGAGTGAACGCAGAGCTGCTCATCTCCGGGTTGTTTCCTATGAATAAGTGAGGTTTCCATAGTGATGGTAGCTGGTGGTCTGATTGTGGTGAGCTGAGAAACGAGGAGGGTGACCAGGACCAACTTACTGCTGTTGTTAAACATCCTTCTAACACAACAGGATGGAGAGATGAGAAACGCCTCCGTGCTGGCTTCAAGAGCGCTTTGAGACCATGTTTATATTCAAGGACGAACCTGATTGGACCTTTTACTTATGGCACTTCTAGGCGTCTTTCTGATCTCACATGTCCAGGTGTGCCTGGATTCTGCTTGTACAGAAAAGGTGTGTCTGTCAATAAAGATTGGGCACACATACAGCAGTAACTCATATTTATGGCATGAGGTATCTGGTATGAGGTGTGTGCGCGCCTGTGTGTGTCAGTATTTATTTTTCACTATGGGTTTTGTGAGGAGATGTGCCTGAGAAGCGAATACAATTTGCTGGCATTTAATTTAGTTTGGTGCAGTTTGTACATATTTGGTTGTTTGTCTTCTAAGAAAATCACTTGTTTGTGATAATAATGCTGCAGCCATGTTTCAAAATTGGCATTAGTAATTAAGCGTGGCAGTTTCTTTACTCCTGTATTGAAGAGATGTGTCATAAAGCACAGATACGGTATCAGCAGATGTATGTGTTGTTGCATTACCGCTCTTATTGAGGTGTGAGGTGACTATAAGGGTATGGCAGTGTATGGTTGATTAGAATGAAGTACACTATTCAACCCAACAGGACTATAATAAGATGCACCTCTGAACAAACATAACAACAAACAAGGTGATACAGTTTACAGAAACAGTTTACAAATACCCAGCTTTTTAAGAGCCTTTCTCAGAAGTGTAGTGCGCATCTGAAGAAAGCAGTGTGTGTGTGTGTGTGTGTGTGTGTGTGTGTGTGTGTGTGTGTCTCCAGAGACTCAGCTTAATTGCTTCCCACCACAGTCCCTCTAACAGATGCTAATTGGATGGTTGTAAAAGACATTTTGACTACACTGTGCACTCTCTCTCTCTTTCTCGCTCTCTCTCTCTCTCTCTCCTCGTTTATCTGTCTCAATTCTTCCCTTTTACTTCCTCTCCGCCTGTCTCTCTCTGTCTCGGTTTGTCTTTGTCATTGCTCCATCTTTCTGTGTCTCTCCATTTCTCACTCACTCTCTCAGTCTCTGTCATGCAGTCAGTCAGCGTCTCTCTCCCTTTCTCTTATTCAGTCTCCCTGATGTGTTCAGTCTATTTCTCTCCCTCTCTTTTCCTTCTGCCGTCGTGCTATCTCTTTTTGTGTCATTCTCCTTCTCTGTCTGTCCGTCTCTCTTTTTTGTGCTGTCGGTCTCTCTGCCTCTCTCCCTTCTGTTTCTCTGTCAATCTGTCTGTCTTTCGTTCTCCCCTCGTCTCTCTCTGTCAGGTTTTGTGTTAGTGTCTCTCGTTCCCTCTCGCTCACTCGCTCATATTTTAAGATTAAGAGGGAACGTCTTCTCAGGATATTTGCTCCTAATTAGTGTTTCTGCTAAAACAGTCCCAAATGTTCCTCTGTCATTTGTGTGATTGATTTTTGAGGGAATATGCTTTTTGCAGTGCTGTTATTTTTAGAAAAGAAGGAGCAATAGAAAGAGAAGAGGAAGCCTTACTGGTCACTGCAATCTGAGGCAGGGCATGGTTGCTGAGTAGATTCAGTATTTAGCGTTCTCTTAAGACTGCTGTGCTTGCTCTGTAAGGTATTTGTCCTCCTCTAACACGCCTAATCTAATTGATGGAGTACGTGATAATTAGCTAACGTGTCGAGATGTGTTGGAATAGGGAAAGCACTAACCTTAACTGCTCTGGTTGTGCCTCAGGCGAAAATTGTGATTGAATTTCAGGGAGTTGTTCTGGAGAACAGAAAGCAAAATCGTTTTTTGTACCCTAAATGTGAAATAAAATAATTTTGCTTATCAGTAATGCTTCCGGCTCTTATATAATGGCCATATAAGTATTATGAATGCCAATACAGCCGCATTAGCCATCAACAGACTGCTGGTTCACAAAGTAGTTTAAATGCGAGCAACCCTGAGGATGAATCATGACTTAATAAGTTTGAGCAAACAGCACTCTAGCTGTAATAGGGGAAGATGTCTTTATAGATTTCATTCTGAGTCCATGAATAAGGAATAAAGGGGGATATGACTAATGTGGTTGCCAGATTGACAGACAAACAAAGCGATGTAAACATCACCTCCAATGAAATCAGCCGAGATGGGGCCGTGTGATTAGAGGCGGGCAAAGGCGAATCGAGATGGGGTAATTTATTGCAGACACAATTGACAGAAACATTGAAAACATTGATAGGCTGTAGGGATCGGAACGACTGTTCTCCTAATAGCATTTGCATTTCAAATTGATACTGTAACAGAGCCTGCAATCCACCGTAACCATGGAAATGCGCATCTCAGCGTGCACCTACAAGAGCGTTATGTCAGCCGTCTTATTGTGTGCCCTGGCTTTTAATGTAATACAGTCACTTTGCAGCAGCAATTTCATGCCCGCAAATGAAACTAGCATGTAGGAATGCACTGAAATCAAAACTCAGACATGTCTAAGCCTAGGTTATCTGGTTCAGCGCTTTTGAAGTGGAAGTGAACGTGATGTCCTTCAGTTGATTAGTTAGAAATGGCTGTACGCATCCAGAAATGTGTTCATAGGGCTGCAACTAATTATTACTCAATCAGAACGTCAATCCAGACTCAGTATTATATCACCTGTATTATATTAAGTCTGATATCCATCATGTACAGCACTGGGAAAAAGTCAAAGACCACCTTGTTTCCATCAGACTGAGAGCTTTTAAAGCTTTTGTCTGCAAGAGACACAGGTCCACTTGTACCCCAGATCTGAGTCCACAGGTGTGTGAGAAGACGGTAGCTCTCACAAAGCTGTTACTGAGAGGAAGAAACAACCAAAACAACATATTGAAGAAGTGCTGACAATAATACCATATCACCCTGATGATAACTTACTGCCGTAGTGCTCAGCCCAGTCTCGGCTTGTGAGCTGCAGGGTTTATCTGGATTTACTTTATTTTGGCTTTTCAGTGATCTAAGAAGAATCTGACATGGCTAATGTTTTGGCTATTCCTGATTTATTTCTTCTGGCTTTTCTGCCTAATTATGGGCTACTTTATTTCTGGCTCATGTATCATCAGAGCTCAGCAACAGACTTGCAAATCCTTTTTGGGTCTCATTGAGGATTTTCTTGGTTAGCTACTGGATTCAGTGGAAGCTCATTAATGTGTATTTGTATAGCGATGTGGGGTTTGATTTGAGACGTGCATGATATGTGACACAAAAGGCCATTGAACAGTGCAGTCACTTTTCCTAGGAATTCTAACCTTTTGAAAGGTGTAGAGGAAGGTGATTACGTATGACTTGACTGCCTGAGTTAAATGTCATCATATAACACGTCCACTGCCATAACCGCTGTTTCCATTAGAGACATTTAAAGGGGAATTGGGTATAATTTCTGCTTTCTAAATAGGCTTGACTGTACCGTCGGGTAATTCACAGTTGGGATGTTAACCTTCTCCGGCATAGCGTCACAAATACGTGACAGTTCAAAAGTCGTTCCTACAGCACACTGCTGCACATACCAGTAATGGCATAACTACAGCGTTTGACTATTTTTATCTGGCTATGCCAAGATGCTCAAGAATTATGACAAGAAATAATATATTGTACTTGGAGCACAGATTTATTACAGCAGTCTGGCTTACGAAGGCATGGTAAAATCTCAAGTTCTGGGCCACAAACTACTGCAGAAACCACCACTGAGGTTTAATACTTTCATGTCTGAGGATTAAAAGCTTTCAGAATGGGTTGGCATTTTAACAGTGTTAATTTAAAGCCAGGGTGCAGCTGCTTACAGCAGTTTACATGTTTGTATCTCACTCTGTTGCAGAATGAAGCTGTTCTGGGTCCAGACAGCCCAGTTTGGGATGGATAGAATATACTGGATTTATAAACAGAATTATCTCTGAAAGGAAGGCTCATTTTATGATGAGCTATCTATCTGCCACATCTGTACAAAAACTGGATTACCATCAATAATTTTTATGTACTTAACAAAAACAGAAGACTTTTTGGGCAAAACATCAAGTACAACTGCAAAATGGAAACCAAGCACATGTTATTAAAATAGCGAGAGATATTTCTAAGAAGAATAAATATGAGATAATCCGTTTGCATGAGGATGGCAAAGGTCAGGGCAAAGTTTTCAGGACTGGAGTTAAAGACCTTATAAGACCTGGTAGGCCATTAAAGCTCTCACCACTATGACGCATTCAGTCACTGAACACATTATGCATGTTAGGAAATATCTGCATGTTAGTAAAAACACTGTAAGCTATCTAGGTCTGGACTGTAGCACTGGAGTTTATGTTGTTGTTTTTGTTTTTTAGCAGGGTTAAAATTATGGCTCGGTTATGCACATTTAACATGACTCATTTACATTACATTTACATTTTAGGCATTTAGCTGACGCTCTTATCCAGAGCGACTTACAAGGTTATTCGTATTACGGGTAGGCCAGTGTAGTGTTAGGAGTCTTGCCTATGGACTCCTATGCCTATGGGATCCCCTGTCTCCCACATGAGGGGGTAGCTCCTTGGTGGGTGAAGGCGAAGGTGTTAACCGCTGAGCCACACCAACTCCTCCCTTAACACTATAACAGTATAAAACATTAGAAAGCTTTGGCATCAGAAACCTAATTTTACTTGGCAATTTTTTTTATCACTTAGATTTGGCCGGATGGTTAATAACACATCTGTGGTGTGACAAACTTGGAACACATTTTTACTGCTTTACATAAAGCTTTTATCTTTGAGAGAGAAAATAAGGTGTCAGGTGTTTATGTTCATTCCTCCTTCGTGAGCAAACAACTCCCCGGAACATTGGGTTGGCCATCTGAGAGTCCAGACATCAGTGTGTTCGAATGTGTTTGGAATTATTGATCATGAGGAACATGAAACACAATCAGGTATTAAGACTGAGCCTTGGGGACTGGATTTCTATGAAGAAACTGAATGCATGTGATTAATAAAGGCTATAAATACTAACAAAATGGATATTATAATCCTTCTCTTGCTGAAATAAATAAATGAGGGGCGAACTTAGACTATTAGACTTACTGCAGAATCGATCTGATTGCAGAATGGATCCCTTTATGCGGCACATTTGCTCAGTTTATTACATGACGAAACAACTAAATACCCCTTTACCCTGTTACTGTACAAGGTCATCTCAGTAACTGTATCAGTCTGCTCTGTGCTACATGAAAGTGAGGCTTTGCTCAGGGGTAGTACGCATTGTTTATTGTACAAAGGCGCATTTCATCCCGCGGCACTGATGCATTTATTATTCATTAAACAAGAGGCCAGGTGACACGCTTTCTGTGAAAAGCCTTAAGCACTGTCGGTTGGCAACAAGATGGAGAGAAAGCTTTCTATAACTGTACCACTTCAAAGCCCTGACATCAGCTCTGTATGGAAATGTGCGCCATTGTGAACGCTGAACAGCGTGTCGCTGAAAGACATCTTAATAGAGGCTTACAGGTGTCACTCGTTTACATGCACCATGTTATCTAATTTGAATGATTTGTTAGCTGGGGATGAAGATGATGGCCGTCACAGCCGTGATGATGATGCTTATATAGATAGTGTAATGATAATGATTACATTGTAAATCACATTGCACTTTCTTAGGCGTGTTTCTTTTTCTGCACATCTTCTCTTCTAGTTTGCGGAGACATCCATGGGCAGTTCTTTGACCTGATGAAGCTCTTTGAGGTCGGAGGGTCACCAGCCAGCACACGCTACCTTTTCCTGGGTGACTATGTGGACAGAGGATACTTCAGTATTGAAGTAAGTTAGTGTGTTGGTTTCTAAAGATCTACAATCGTTGGAATGACAGAAATGCACAATAATTTGGCAGACAATATATGATATGCTGAGAAATGTGTCTATTTTGGTACGTGATATTGTAAACATGGACAACTTCCTTTCTTCTAGACCCTCGACAACATTTTCATTTGCAGTGAGCATTCTTTATGCAGCTCTAACAACAAGGGCTACAGAAATCAGGACTGTTCAGGTGTAATTACAGTGGCTTATTTCACAGTCGCAGAGCAAAGCCAGGTTCATGTTCTATTAATGACTTACAATGCACAAACAAACGAACTCTGAGGGTCCCTTGTGTAAATGTTTCATTTTTTTATTTTTAAGTTCTTCTACTGCTCGTTCCCAAGCAAGCTTTAGTCACTTGATAGGGGGAGTTAGGGTACTTTGCAGCCTTAAGCTACCTGAACTTTTTTATAACTTAGTATCAGGATCATTAGTAGGTAATTATAATCAAGAGTTAATTCTGTGCCCCTTTTACCTGCTGTTGTGAATTACTTTAGGTAAGATGTCATTAGGTTGTCTAATGCATATTTAATGCATTAGGTACTATAAAACTTCAATATAACATCTACTGTACACTGTACACTGTATCTGACACAATGAAGTGTCAGTTATCATAGCCCAGAAATTACAAGGCAGTGCATCTCTAAAACAAACTGTGCCAGTGGCATCAAGAATGTGCTGCATGAGGTTTGTACAGAATACAGATGGGTTAATAGGAATGGGTGGTTAAACCCAGTTCTGATTCCAAAGTGCCAAGAACCAGGTAGCCACTAAAGAGACGAAAAAAGGATTCTGCTTATCGGTTCCTACAAACGTTTTCATTCATAAATTATTCAAAATACAAAGCCCCGGTTACTGCAGAAATATGCCTGCAAGGATGCAGTTATCTGCCAGGACCTGTCTGCACTGTTTTTTATTGGTAAGCTTCGCCACAACATAAGCGGATGCTAGAGCAGGGCAAGTGCTCAAAAGTGTGGCTCCACTTTCTGAAAGAAAGTCTGCGGTAAAGGAGGTTGCACCCCCGAATGTGGTCTCCAAGCACGAACACTGTATTAGTCAGCTCCACAGACACCGCTAGCACCTCGCTTGCACATCCAGTACAGTCAGCCTGTGATGCACCTTTCCTGTTAATAACGAGGGGAACCCTAACCAGGGAAAAAACTGAAGTGTGTCTCACCGCGATGACAGCATTAGTAGAAGAAGCACAATGTTCTTTCTCAGTTATTGAGTCATCATCATTTTAGGCAGGCAAAGTTAAAATATCAGAGCTCAGTACTGTTAAAGTTAAAGTTGCCTTGACCAGCAACAGCTGAACACCATTTCTTAAGATCAGTCCTGGACAGTCACATTGCACTTTGTGAGGGCCAGTAAAGGGCAAAATGAGAAAATGTACTAAAACAACAGCAGTCTACAAAGCACAAACAGTAGCAGTGCAGCTGAAATGAGTGGCGTTTAATGCATAAAACTGTTTGTCACTGTGTATAATGCTGCTGCGGATGTGGCAGTAAAAAAGGCTGATTAATCACACAGCTGAATGAATAAAAATACGATATCCTGCTTTATCTGAACATCTGGTCTCTTTTTATCACTGCATTGGAATCAGAATTTGGAATCGATAAGCAGAGTTAAAATTGGAAAGGCTAGAATTCAAACAGTACCCACTCCCAGGCATAAATCATTATGTTGCTGCTGTCTTTAAAGGAGAAGGAAAAAAGTGTAAGTCAAGGTAACCGGGGACGCGCTGAGGAGGATGGATTCCCCTTTTGAGTCTTGGTTCCTCTCGAGGTTTCTTCCTCTTGCTCTGAGGGAGTTTTTCCCTGCTGCTTGCTCACTGGGGACTGGGACCCGGATTCTCTGTAAAGCTGCTTTGTGACAACATCATGATGTACATGATGTAAAAATGCCATGTAAATAAATTTGGTTTGACTGAATCTAACTTACCAGGCTTTTTCCAAGTAGTTTTTGGCTTTTTGAGCCGTTTCCTTCGGTCTCATCGCTATGAAATTCACCCACAATGTAAAGGGCAAGAGGAGTGACAAAGTTTTGTTCCGACAGCAGCGATTTGTATCTTTAATCACTGTAGTAATCAATGAAGGACTGGTTGTATACTTTATGATGAAAAAAAAAGTCAGTGTTTTTGAAGCTTTGTTTGTTTGACAGTTCAGTTTGAATCTGAGTTTGTGTTCTTATTCTCTTTTTCAGTGTGTGCTGTACTTATGGGCCTTAAAAATCCTTTACCCCAAAACACTGTTTTTGCTGCGTGGGAACCACGAATGTAGACATTTAACAGAGTATTTCACCTTTAAGCAGGAATGTAAGTACAACGCCAATTCAGCCTGTATTCTGCTTCAACAGGTATAATTCCCACTCTGCCATTTAGAAATAAAAACAAACAGAGACTATTCTGGTCACAGACTGACACTCCTCTCTGTAAAGTCTTCATTGAGAATGTAAAGTGCTTCCTGTTCAGCTTATAAAGGCACATTTCTTTTACTTGCTCACTTTGATGTTTATACTTGTCAAACAAATTGCTTTTGGACTGAGGTGAACGTCACACAAAAAATGACCTGCCAGATTCAAACAGTTTCTTTCTGCGTCTTTTGGACATGTTTGGGTGGCTTTGGAGACTCTCGCTCACTGGCTAGCACACAGGACCAGTTTGTTAGTGCTTTCTGATGTTTGCTTTGGCTTGCTGGTGTCCTTCCTCTATGCTGTTTCAACTTAGCTTTGTTTTTCATCCCTGACAGGTAGAATTAAGTACTCTGAGCGGGTGTACGATGCGTGTATGGACGCCTTTGACTGCCTCCCTCTGGCTGCACTCATGAACCAGCAGTTTCTGTGCGTTCATGGAGGACTGTCTCCTGAAATCACAAATCTCGATGACATCAGAAAAGTATGTACGCCTCAACTTCACGCTCATCCTACAGCTTTTAAGCTCATTGCTGGGATTTAGCTTAATAGCCAGACCACTTAATGGTGATCGTTAGAAATGTACTAATGCAATAATACCTGGTTCAAAGGTCCTAAATAGCAGCGTGATAATAGCTACATAATGTAGTCCAACACACAGTTTTCCCCCAAAAGTGAGCCGTGAATATTCATATATGCTAATGTACTTTGCTGTGCTGGATACATTTCATGAATATCCCGAGAGCTTTTCTCGTTATTCCATTTCATTTATGCTTTTTAAGACTAACTGAAACAAGGGACTTTTTAATTTCCGTCAACCATTTCCTTTGAACCAGCACACTGTCATTAAGCCTAGATGGCTTTTTTCCCCTCTTCTCCAGTCTGTGGAGAAGACCCTGTTCAAATACAGAACAAGTAAGTAGGTTTAAAACACTTGAGAACGGGCCTCTGCAATTTCCTCACCTTCAATAAAAGGCTCCGGATGCTACAGGCATACTGTCCTCACTTCTAATTGAATCAATCATTTGTAAGGACCATTGTAATATGCCTAGCTTATAAATGGTTTCTGCCAGATATGAGGAGGCAAAATGGTTTGCACTTCTCCAGAAGAAAGTGCCAGCCCATTTAGAGGTAGAATGAAGATGAGGCATTTTGGGACAATCAGGTCTGTGATCAGAAGAACTGCTGATTCACAGTTCTTTACCGAGGTCTTTGCTGTATATTCATTATCTACATATTGATTTGAATCGATTGGAGGTTGAGATTATTTGTGATGCATAGTGGTTATCTAAGTTCCCTTGGCTCTAGGCTCTAGTTTTCTAGGTGATTTTCTGCCTGGGCTGATAGCAATGATGAAGTGGAATTCAGAGAAAGAGGTGGGGGGCGTGTTTCAGTCATTTTCAGCTAGCATATCAAATGATCACAGATGTGGCAATGTGGTATATACTGTTGTACATGGTGACTGTGTGGCACAATCCACAGCACCTAGTTCAACTAATGATAACTAGCTTTGCTTTCTTGACTGTGACAGTGCATTTACTGTGAAATAGCTTCTGTAATGCAGCATAGTGGTTGAACGTGAATGATTTTACAGATGTCTTCCATCAAATCACAGGCAACTTTAAGTTGAGCATATGTTTACCATTTCCAGTTAGACAGATTCAAGGAGCCTCCTGCATACGGACCAATGTGCGACCTCCTGTGGTCAGACCCGCTGGAGGACTTTGGCAACGAGAAGACCCAAGAACACTTCACACACAACACAGTGCGAGGCTGCTCCTACTTCTACAGGTGCTTAAAGAAATCCCAGTGCACAACACTGACGAATACACAAACTCGTCAACAGTATGAAGGCTCTCTTTCACATTCTTCATCCTCTTTTTTTGTAGTTTACAGGGCCTACAAAATTCCTGGAGCCTCATTTTTGGGTGAAGTAGTTGAGTTGTAAGAGTTGTGTTTGCAAAAAAAATAGAATTAATTTACAAACCTTTTCAAGACTACTAAATACTTTCCTGGATGAAGATAAACCAGGAAGCTAATAAAAAGAACACTGCGTGGCACAAATCTGGTCATCATCATGTATCAGTGATCCTGCTTTATTTGCCACAATATAAAAGTAATGCCTGTGAAAGGCAGTAGGTCTTAACACTACTGCACTAAGCTGCCTTTAGAGTTCTAAAAGTATCTGGTACGAATTGTTTACATTGCCTTTTCTTCGCACACATCAACTCACATATCTTCATCCCTGTGTGAACTGTATTTAGTAGCATGTACTTGAAACTGTACAGAGTGAATATAGGGAGTGAGACCATTTTTCCCTCCAGTGGTGTGTGGGATAATTTACTGGCAACCATGACATAATATATGATTTGTGGCTTCGACTTGCAAAGGAAATGTCATATGCCTGTCTGGTGAAGAATAGACTCAGTCTGGCATTACTAACTCAGAAAACTCCGTCTCAGGTTCAGCTGAAGGAAATGCGGATTCCACAAATGTGAAGAAAAGGCCCTACATGTAAACCGCGAGACGTAAATGAGTTCACTCCGACCGAGGATTTTAGTGCATGAAAACGACTTAGATCAGTTGCTTTTACAAAGGCTGCAGTTAAGCATATTAAGGAAGCTATAGTCAGCCAACACTTGAACATTGGACATTAATGACAGACTTTACACAGTTGTGTTGTGTACACAGTGTTGGGTTTCTTTGATGAACATGTTCACACCCAGATAGGCTACAGCCCCAGATTTTGAATCAGTAACAAAATATAGTTGTTCAATAAATTTTATAACAGAGATTATCATAAAAGCTTTAGGCTATTTATGTTATCATAGCAAACCATGAACAGGCCTGGTTATCTGTCTAACTCTGTCTGCGCATCATAATAAGGTTTGTGTATAGATGCATCTTCATGAGCTGCGTCATGATGGCAGACAGAAAAACTGGGACATGCTGCATAGTACCTAAAGCTACCAGTCTTCTGTAGAGAGCATTTTTTACATTGATTGAAAGCGTGCAAGACAAACTGCTGAACAAACTGCTAAATGACGTTTAAGCCAGGTAGCTTCTTGGTTTGTTGTGGGCTACATAAACCAAAACAGAAAAAAAATTAACCAGTAACAAAGATCTCGCTGTTCTGTTCCTCGGCTGTTAAGTACTTGTTTTTTATTTTTAGTGCAAAAAAATTGTTTCTGGTTTTTAGTCCTGTAACTGATGTAGAACTCTGTGGATCCCATATTCTGAGCTTACAGCAAAGTAAATTGCAGTATAAGGATGCTATAAATCCGTTAGGGAGCAAGAGAATACAGCCATCAGCCTCCATCACTATAGCAGAAGGCTCCAAAACAGAGGCCCAAGATGCCAGGAAAGTACTGCATTTAATATCAGTAGACCTTGGCAGTGGCTTCTCTTTGCATCAATAACGGCCTCTCTCGCTGTCTGTCTCTCAGTCAGTAGGGTGTAATTGGAAGCATACTGCCTAGCTGGCTTTACGAGCTTGCCCCTGAGCAGCAGACACCAAAGAGCAGACCAGCCCTGCCTCTTTCCCAAACTGTCGGCACAGAATCTCATCCCACCAAGAGCCCTTGTAACTCTTTTACGCACGTAGTCAGCCATGTAATTGCACATGACATGCAACGTGCAAGCGACATGTTTTCCGAACTGACCACCAGCCCTTTGATGAGGGAACGTTGGAGTTTGGGTGTGGGGACGTAAAATTGCTTTTCACCTGTGGCTTCTTTTTGAAGTGTGCTTACCCTGTGTTCTAGCTGACTCTGTTGGGCTATAGACCATATGGACCTTCAATTTAGCATCTGCTGAATAATGATCTAAGCCCTGGGTAGTTTTGCATTTCTGTTTGGGTTTCTTCACTCAGCTAAATAAATTCCCAGTGAAACTAAATGAACCCAGTGGACTTTTAGTGGACATTGATGTGTGTTGCTCTGAATCTTAACGGTTTCCATTGCAGCTAGCATGTGCTCAGCTGACTGCGAGGAGACTCCTTGCTTTTCTTGGGTACTGACCAACAGTAAATTGAATATAACCTTTTGCCGAGTGATCTTCTGCCCAAACCAGTTTACAATAACAACTGCAGCTAAGAGCTTTGCTATATAATATTGTTATTCAGTAGCTATATTCTCACGGGATTACCAGTATTCTGTGGTGGGTTTAGTTCTTAAGATCCAAGTAATAGATTTGTTTGTCTTCCACCATTGTGCTTAAAGTAAGTCATTCTTGGTAGTGTATTTGTGCAGGCACATACCTCCGTTGGTGCTTGTACAAGAAGTTGTTTTAGTTCTGACAGCTTATTCAGTGGTTGGAGGCAGCCATGGAGTAGACTCGTCGCTGAAGCCAGTTGTAAACATGGGAAAGTTCCAGCACGCTCCTTTCTAGTCAGATGAGGGTTGTGGCATGGAAAAGTCCAGAAACTCACTTCTAGCCTTTCGGGATGGCTGACAACGTTTGCTTTGGCCTCTGCTCTCCTTCGCTGATCTCATGAGTGTTGAGGTTTCCCCCTTCACTCTCTTCAAACACGCACACATACAGTCACATACTGTTTTAAAGTGAAGTTTCCTTCCTTGAAGTTTACTGTGATAGGCTTATAATGTGTAGTATGCTTTGTGCTGTTGGAATATTTAAAGAAACTTTTTTAAACATTTAACCCTTCAAAGTTGATAATAAATGTGTCTGTTTCTGCTGTTTAATCTACTCCTGTTCATTAATAACGAGTACTGAATGCTCTCACTGCATTTATTTAATCTAAAACGCCTGGCAAAAAATAGGCAAGTACTTCAGAGTCTGTAATTGGATAATCACTGCAGTGATTATGTTTCAGCTGGCAACAGTTCTCATATCCCCAACTACCACAGTGACTAGGTTTTAGTTTCTTAAGCAACCGTGTGGGAATGCGTATCCTGTGATCATAGAATAGTGGCTGCTGTGTTTTCAGAAGAGATCAATTATTGTCCTGCATCACGAAATGACAATGACTAAGGAAATGAAATGGTGGGATACAAAAATAAGTGGTCTGAAAACAATTCTGAATGGCCGTGACCAAAAATAACTTAAATACTTGGTGCAGACGAATGGTAAAAACCTCAGCAGTAGATTTTACAGGATTGGGATCGACAGCAGTATGGTCATAAGGAACTTGCATATTAGTTAGGCTGATCAAAAATGTCTTCAGTGTTCAAGGAAGTAAAAGACCTTGACCACGTTGCAAGTTTTTGGGATGTGCTGGTGAAGACTTTATGGAGTGATTTGAGCCAAAAAATGAATGCAACTCGGGAGGAAATAAATGTTGTGATGTTGCTTAAGAATGTGAACAGTGATTGGCTATCTAAATGTTACTTCTGCCAGTGTTTCTTGATTGTCTATAGTTGATGTCAGATGATCAGTAAACTTACCCATGTTTGCAATTTGAAAAGGAAATATTGCAATAGCGTGTTGTACAGGAAGTTTGCGGATCTGAGTTGGTACCAATACAAATTTTTTTGTATAAAATCCAGCCCTTTTAATTACATTGATCTATTTTACTAATACATAATTACTCCATGAGTTAGACACGTTAAATATTGTGCTTTTTTCTCAATAGTTATCCTGCGGTGTGTGACTTCTTACAACACAATAACTTATTATCCATCATCCGGGCCCACGAAGCACAGGACGCTGGGTAAGTGCCTCATCTCACCCACCTCAGACCTTCAAAAGAGAGCCTACCTAGATACAAGCTATGTGTTAGTGCGCTGTCAAATAACTACTTCTTCATATTGTTGCTGGAGTGTTTCTGTTCTGTGTATAGTACAGGGATCTTACATGGATATGATTTATTATCGATCCAAGATTATTGCAAATGCCAGGATTTATAGCTCATATTAAATATGACAGTATTGTATTGATCTCATGCTGACATTAACATACTTCATGAACCTGTGGTTTCTAAGTGCTGGTTCTCTATGCCAAAAAGAATTCTGAGATTGTAAATTGATTATTTTGTTCTGTTTTCTTTCCTGAAATGACATTAAAGGGATATTGTAAAGGGTAACTATACAGAGAACTTGAAATTTCTATTTTTAAATCTCCTTTCAAAACGATTTCAGGCACATCAGCAGATGATGTACATACATTGCATTCAAGTTAAGTATATACAGCTCTAGAAATAAATGAGACCACTCCAGTTTCTTCTTAAATCAGCATCTCCACATGTACAGCATGTTCTGCATGAGGAACAGAAGGTTGGGTTCTAGCTTTACTGGCAGATACAGTGAGCGTCTGGTTCATAAGAACGAGGTCAAGCAGCAAACACACAGGACACCATAGCTACAGACTGGCAGAGGGCCAAACCCACTCTCTACTGACCGTGATGAGCGCCACCTCATTCTATTGTCACTTAACCACCGTAAGATGACCTCAAGTGACCTAC
This sequence comes from Prochilodus magdalenae, assembly GCA_024036415.1. Classification (NCBI taxonomy): domain Eukaryota; kingdom Metazoa; phylum Chordata; class Actinopteri; order Characiformes; family Prochilodontidae; genus Prochilodus; species Prochilodus magdalenae. Next base: position 754,094 of record JAMWET010000180.1, on the reverse strand, counting down.
AGAAAGACTGGCAGCTGTGGCTGGGGTAAAATGCACAGCAAGCATGGTTAAAAAAACAGACTTCTGGAGGCGTCATTGGTCGTTTTCTAAATGATCTAAAATACAATATCTGATCTGGAATTTGGGAGACATGTTTCCAGTAGTGTATAGAATAAAACAAAACTGCTCATGACAAATTCAGAAACTGTAAAACTATAGAAACTGATCACTTTGAGGTGGTCTCTTTAATTGTTTCTAGAGCTGTATATGTCTGTATATACTCAGTGGTCAGGGCACCCTTGTCTTTCAAAAACAAAAGGGAAAAAGTCATCTCAAGACCCCAGCAAGTAATGGGTGAGGGGAGTCTCTTTTAGGCTATGCCTGGAACATGGCATCTTGAATACTGCCAGGTGATCATGTAGCATATCAAAGAAACCAGAATTTTCTCAGAAATCGATTTGCAGTATCTCTCATGGTTCAAATGTATCAACACAGAAAGTTGCAACAACATTCAGGATGTTCCCTGTGATGCACAGCTGTTTGACATGTTCAATGTGTTGTCCATAGTGCTGAACACAGAGCTGAAGGTGTTGGATCCAGTCTTTATGAACCCACATTAGAATCTCTTGAGAAGTGCTGTAATGAAGCAGTCCTGAAGGTGGTATTTGTTGCATAAACAATTTGTTTTTTGTCCCAGAGATCAAAGTTGAGTAGTGTGATGTCAGGTGATCTGGTCTGCCGTTCCACAGAACCACAATGGCCTCTTCAAATACAAGAGAATTGAATATCCAGCAACTGACGAACACTTCCTCCTGAGGAAAAAAAAGGGAAACTGCCATCTTCGGTCAGAAAGGATGGGAACACTGTTTCCTAGAGCATTGTCAGTTAGCGCTGAGCATTTAGGGTCTTGTCCATGAAAATGGGTCTGATTACATGGGTGCCCCATACACACCATAACCTTCCCAGCACCTACGACTGATTACAGCCAGGTGAGCATTTTTTTATTGTATATGACCAGTACCTGAACCATAACCTTGCCCAAATTGCAGTCCTATGGACTGGAGCTCGACATGTCTATCAGGGTCATCCTCTGATAGTTTCTGGTGCAGCAATATCTTGAAGGGATGCCACTTATTGGTATGAAGAATCCATACAAGGGATGACTGGCTGACACTACATTCCTGCTGCGTTGTGGACTTTTCACAAAGGCTGCCAAAACCGTTTTTGAGGTTTCTTCATCGGTGGCAGTCTGCGGACGACCACTACATGGCTTGTTATCCACAGGCCCTGTTTCTCGAAATTTGGTCACGAGTCCGTTTTTTAAATGTTGTGGCTATGATATGGTTGCTGCATTCTCCGGACATGAGAATCATCTCAGTGCTGTCTTCTTCTGCCAATTCCATCTTTAGTTACTTGTAATTAACAAAAGTTGAAATTTGTGTTGATACCTTTTGAACCACAAGATATAGTTCTCAGATCTGAGAAAATTCTGGTCTTCTTTGATATGCTGGGCTTTCAAGATAGTGGCCATGTTCCATTTTTAAAAGATAGGCCCCCTTCAACCATGACTTGCTGGGGTATCAAGATATGTCAGTTTATCTTTCCTTTCTGAAATAAAAGGGTGTCCTGAGACTTTTGACTCACCCTATACGCATGGTTATGTACAGTTGCTGATGTCCTTTATTTTACTTTCTAGGTTAATCGTCTCAGTAGGAGCACCTATAGCAAGTCCATAATCCAATTAGATTTTTATATGAAAAGTAGATTTAGAGCTTTTGCTTACTCACACCCCAGCTTTAAATGGAATTACCCAGCTCTTGCTTAGTCAGTTCATTTGAGCTCCGTGCACAGCAGGAGTTTCATTGATTATAGCTGACTCATTGTTTGAGTAGTTTGGCCTCCCCACTACCCTCATAGTCTAATAGATTATAGGAGTGAGGATTTGAGCACTAAGTGAAAACCCCCACCAAGTGAAGGCAGCAGGACTTGTTATAAATGTAGAGGAGTATTGTGAAGAACTGAGACTGGGGCAGGATAAATGGCCCAGTGGGACTGTGATGTAGATGATTATGGATTCAGTAAGCTGGATAATGACCGTGACCGTGAAGCTTTTGTCATCCTCAGGTATCGCATGTACAGAAAGAGCCAGACTACAGGCTTCCCCTCCCTCATCACTATCTTCTCAGCCCCCAACTACTTAGATGTCTACAATAATAAAGGTAACAGCATGTCGGCTCGCTGTGTGTGCGTGCGTGTATGTGTGTACTGGCAGGAGTCCAGGGTTGGCATGCTGTGGTCCTGTGGAGCTGCGAGATAGACAGACCCATGCTCTGTTAGTCAGCATTTTCGGAGAGAGAAAGAGTGAGTGGGTGAGTGGTTGTTTGGCTGTTTTACCCATGCTGCACTTTCTCTCTTCCTGTCCATAATGAAAAAGTGAAGATGGATCAGTCTTTGCAGCCACAGAGATAGACAGACCCATTAATGTGACTGTGTTCAATGTCTGTCGCCAACAAACCACTAAACATTGTGAGCACGCTAATCTTTGAGTGGTGGGTTTTATTAAGGTTTGCCCACATACAGTACTGTGCAAAAGTCAGAGACCGCTCTTGCGTTATTTCATTCCCAGTCAAAATGGCCTTCCAGTACTTCATTTTTCAGTGTCATAAAAAATAACCCAGCCGCTTCTTTGTGTAATTTGCAAACTTTTCTCTTTTTTTTTTTGACTATTTTCTTTTCTCAGTAACAGCTTCTTGACTACTACACATATTTTAGAAATCATGGTGTTCTCACAGAAACACTTGTCGATCTAAAGCTAAGTAAAGCTTGACTTACCTTTGAAAAATGAAAGCTTTAATTACTATGGTGATGGTCTGTCATGTCTTGCACAGTTGTTGTAGGTCTATTTTTTTTAACTCCAGTTTAGAAATGGTGTTTTTAGTTTTTTCTTTCTTCTGTTTGACTTTGCACCTTCTTTATGCAATTGTTTCTTATATCTGTTATTAATGAAAGATCTCCAAAAAAATATGACTAGCCATTTTGACTGGAAATGAAAGGGTCTCTGATTTTTGGACAGTTCAATATGTGTTTATGTGGCCTATTTATGTTTTTGCTCTCATTGTGTGGGTAATGCTTATAATGTTAAATTCTAAGCCAATTTAAGAAGTTTTAACATGGAAGTGAATCAACTGCTTTTTGAGGACGCCACCTCTCAAGGAAGAGCTCTCTTTAGTTTTGCCACTCTCAGTTATTCTTAGCTTCTTTAGTTGTTTTTGCTTTGCTGCTCACTAATCTTTCTCCAGCTTTAATATCTGATCCAAGCTTTGCTAAGGCGAAGGTAATGAGCTTAAAATAGCTTTGCCTAGCATTACAGCAGGAGAAGAAAGCAGTTAGTACCCTGAGCTTTAGTGGATGGATGGGAATACATTAATGTCATTGTGATTGCAGCATTGCATTGAAGCAACATAGCTGCAGAATTACCATAGGGCTTTAATCGCTGCTTCAGTCTGTTAGGTTCATGCTTACATGTTATGAATCATTTCTCTTTACACTCATGCTGTAGTGTGCAATGGTATGAAATGTACAGGATGGCTTTTTTTTTTCTTTTTTTTTTTCATGGTTTATTCTTTACCATCAAGCTTTGATTTCGGCTTTACATAATATGCTGCCAAACATCTATGGCCAGTGCTGCACCTAGTCTGCATTGCCACGGTTGCATCAGCACAGCTTGAATTCATTTGTTTAACGCTGAATGAATCAGATGCGGGGTAGTGGTGGTGGGGAGCATGGCGGGTAATGGGGGATCGATCCCAATGAAGTTGGGCCGTGGTGTGTGTCAAGATTGATGGCCGATCGACCACTGCTGTAAATCCAGCGGCGAGGGCGGGATGTCCGGCCTATCCGTCACTCTCCAGAGTTTGCCAGATTGAGCCCTCTAGTTGTCCGTCATTCTCTGACCCCGCATGCCACAGCTCTGCCTGTGCAAAATAAGTCAATAAGGCTACCCCCTGCCAATGCACAGACCATCCTGCAACAGAGGAAGGATAAACGGAATCGTAAATAAGCAGTTCTGCTGGGTTGCCTTGTCATAGCTAATGAACGACTAACCAGTGTTTTGGTCTCAGAGTGGAGGAGTGTAGCAGGAATCAGCAGGGGTAATGGCCACCGTCTCTGCCAGCAAGCTGTGCTCATTCCAAGCATTGATTAAAGCACGGAGGGTTCCTCCATCTGTCAATAGCACAACAGTAGGGGATTCCAGATAAGAGATGACTCGGAATGCTGGTCCAGGATCAGTTATAGGCTCTGGCAGCAGAAGTATGGTATTAGATGATGATTAGATGAGCACCAGGGTTTTGTACTAGTGGTACTTCCAGCAGAATTGCAAAAATGTTTCGTAGTTGGCCTGCCTATACTCCACACACAAATCAGCTCCTTCGTAGCAACTGTTGTGAGGTTAGACAAGCTTTGGAATAGGATTGAGTGATGCACCAAAATGACCTTTTTGTGATGGGTACTGCATTTTTATATTTTGACACATAGACACGACGTGCTAGTACTCCCACCTTCGAAAAACTGCCAGCAAAAAATCTGGGTACAATTAATTGTTCAAATTATCCATAAAGCTGGCTATAGATCCTAGTATTTGTGGGCATCACATGCAATATGCAAAATACAGGGCCTGATGAACTTCCTAAACCCCCTGAATGTCTTCAAAAAATAAAATTCTGTGAAGATCACTGAAAATACTACTTTCTATTATGTTATGTTGTTTTTGTTTAGCCCGATTCACCCACGGTCAGTAAAGCTTCTGTCTTAGCTACAGATGCAGCACTGGGTTGCCTCAGGATGGCGCTATAGCAAATTGGTTCACCCAATTGGTCCTTTAAAACCTGTTAACTGTAACTAAGAATTAAAAGTTACTTACTTCTCAGACTGAATACAAAACAGGAGGTGTATAAGATCTCAATTATTGTGTGGAAGATGCATTACTAAACTAGAACAGCGAGGCTATGGCAAGTCAGCAGCCACCCAACGCTCTATTAGTGAGTCAACTTAGGACCCCTGCGAATACCAGAGGGTATGTGGCATGCTGTGCGCATGGATACGTCACTTGATTAATGCCCAGTTCACTCTTTTGTCAACATTCTACACGTTCCAGCTTGAGCCATTATCTTAGTGTCCCGTAGGGAAGCAGGATGTTTACCTGTTCGCAGGTTTCCTATGCAGACTAGTAGCCCTGGGTCAAAGGTTTTGCCATGGTCAGGGCCAGTTATGATGACTCTTTGCTCCGGAATAAGGGAAGGGTGACACCACAAGAGATATCCATGAACACATGACTCATGTCTGTCTTACGTTTCCACTGCTCATACACTCCTCTCCTGCGGAGCTTTGATTATGACTCGCCTGTGCTATCTTTATTTGATATGGAACTGTGTTCACAGCATGTTTGGAAATACCAGCATAGTAGTTTGAGTGTTCACAGGTGTGTCTTCCAGTGACAGCGGTAGCTAAAGGCAGGTAAATTTTTTTCATCTGTTTATTGGAACAAGTTCTCTCACTTTTTAATTAGCTAGTCAGGTCAGGATTACATGTATAAGGATTTTAATCAGGGAAGAGTGTGATATTCTCTGCTCACATGTAAGCATAATAATATGTATGTAAATCTTGCTAATACCTGATCTGTTGTCTGGCTGATTATTTTATTAAAGCTGTTTACAGTGGGCTCAAGGGCCACCTTGTGGTTATGCTTGGAAATGCATCTATTTCTCCCTTCCTTTTTTGAGCACGTTCCCTTAATACACAATGTTAATGGGTTTATAACGTTGTAGACTCTCCAGTTTATCAATTGTATATGATCATGATATTTAGTTAGAGTGCTTATTGTATATTTTACATATTACCCAAGCAAAGTTTGATGTTAAGTGGAGACATGCCCTTGGGTCTTTCCATCTGGCTTGCAGTTGACAGCTGGCCTGCTCTCCTCACCACATGACAACCTGCTATTCTCACTCGAGAATGAGACTGCAGGACAGGGGAAAGTCCCTCCCGGCGAGCTGTAGAGAGCGGTGTCGCCTTTCAGTATCTGGGGCATACAAGGAGGAGTTGCCACCACTACTCCAATCTCAATAGCCGCATGTCGAGAGTAACCTTGAATCACACATATAAGATTTCAAAAAATGATTTGTACGGTTAACCGTTTAATGCCGAGGCAAACCAGCATCTATTCCTGTTTTCTTATCTGCTCTTGTCCTTTAATAATATAGTTTCTCTATGATGTTCAACAAGACAAAAATGCCTAGACATATACTTAACACTTGGTCACTTCTTATTGTTTCTCTGATAAAACATATCATCATTAAGCCCTTAGTGAACTTGGCGATCTCACTGGCAAGAAAATTCCCAGATTTTATTAATAATTAAACCAGTGAGATCCTTGGGTAACACAATTGTAAAGACGATTTGAGCTTCTCTAGAATGGTGCACTGCATATCAAAACACTTTGAATGACTTTATTTACATCGCAATGATTGAATGATTCAGAAATACCTCTCAAACTCCACATTTACCAGAGTGGAACTGTTTGGTCAGAAGTCTGGCCGAATGCCTTTAACGGATTACTCAAGCTTTCAGCCTCTGCTGAACAGAAGGATGAGTGGAGGCATGGTTTTCAAGCAACCGCTCCACAAGCGCCCAACACAGCAATGATCAACGATGCAAACATGGGAGTGGGAGTGAAAGAGAGGTGTAGTGCATGGAAGGATATTGATTGAATATTAAGGCAGAGTTTGAAAGTATCTGAGTTTTTCCTTTCTCTCTTTCTTTATGCACATAGCTGCAGTGCTGAAATATGAGAATAACGTCATGAACATTCGGCAGTTTAACTGTTCACCTCACCCCTACTGGCTGCCCAACTTCATGGACGTCTTCACATGGTCCTTGCCCTTTGTCGGAGAGAAAGGTTAGTCCCCTAAACATGCACTCCTTTAGGGCAGGGCTGCACAATGTGATGTATATGGATTATATTACTGTGTATTGTGATGGTGATCAAATGCAGTTCAGTGTGTTAAAGGCACATTGAGACAGTGACATGACATAGTTAAAGATTGTCCTGCATTATTTTGGTCAAAGCGGTTTGGGTTGAAGGTTATTTACATCCTCAGTAACACTGATCTGCAGCTGTGTCAGATACTGCAGTGTTGGTGTTGCAAAAGGTCAGTATCCTGAGAATGATTAAGAAATGATAATACAGCTCTTTGTTTTATAGTGTTGTATACTGTACTGCAGAGAAAGCATGATATCTCTTTATCTATTCCGATGCTGATATTTCAAAATGTAATGTCTAGTACTTGTAGGTACTAGACACTGGTAAGCTTTAAAGTTAGCTGTTGTAACTCAAGCACGTTTTAAAGCAGTTATAATACTGAATCTACTGTAACAGTCTGATGATCCCAATGTGTAGGTCATATACATTAGTATTAAGATACATGTGTTATTGTTTTCAGCCCGATACTGATGCTCGGTGATATAATCTCTAGTATACTGTATGATGAACCATTCACACAGCAGCTAATTATGCAAATTCTCTTTTTCCCTCTGCAGTCACTGAGATGTTGGTAAATGTACTGAGCATCTGCTCCAACGATGAGCTGACCACAGATGAGGAGATCGATGGTAAGGGTGTGAATGGTTAAACATGTACATATATATACATATAGACACACACACACACACACACACAGTAGGAGAAATCCAGCTGATCGGGAATATTCACATTTAACTGTTTTTTAGGTCACCATCACCGAATGTAGCTATCGCAGCTATTCCACACAATCCATGTACTTTTCAAGTTTTAGCAGTTTGGAATGTCGAGATCTGTAGCAGAACTCAAATTGAGGCAAATTGAATTAGGTCACATTGAGGACATTTCAGCTTAACAGTTCCATTTCTGCTCAAACTCAACTTTATGCTCTATAAATCAAAGGATGCTTCAGCCGGAGGTTAGCAGCAGCAGAAGCTTTGGTGACTGTATTGCTTTTCACCCTACAGGATCACAGCTACACTTTAGCTCTTACATTGAAACATTTACTTTAGAGCTAATAGTGAGCCCAGGAAACACCAGGATGTAATTTGTGGTGGGACATGCAAGATCTTGATCGAGCAGTGTTGGTCTGTTGAACACATTCATTTGACAGTTTGTAGAGATGTGTTCAGTACATACAATGGGTTCCAACAGTCTGAGACCACATGGAAAATCTGTTTAAACAAAATGTTTTAGAATTTTGAAAGTTTGAGATGATGACAAATGGAGAGGAAAATGTCGAATGTCTAGATTGTAGACTATTTCTAGGTCTCTGTGTAAATTGAAGCTTAAGTTTGTGACCCTGAATATGTTGAGGCCGTTGTTAAAAAAAAAAAAAAAGAAGTGTTTTATCTCTTCCATGGAAACATACTTTGAAACTCTCAGGAGGATTTGATCTTCTCCTCAGAGGTTTTTGCGCCTCTTTACATTACTTACTACTTTACATTCTGTCTTGTACAGACCTTTGGACTCTGCTCTATTTATAACATAATAAAAAGGAAAAGTTAGCTAAATGTAGCGTGCTGGCACTCCATGCCAACAGCAGCTGTTTATCACTCTAAAGTGCAGCCTCTATCCACCAGAACTCAGTACTCAGTGTTCCAAGACCTTGTGAAGCCCAGCTTTCTGAATATGGGCCTAAAACCTGCTGCAGATATCTGGAAGTATGCGGCATCATTAAGATGTTACGATTAGTCCGTTTGATAAAGTAGTAGATGTTTATTTATCTGAGATGCTTCTTTCGAGTAGATAATGACATCAAGGCGTTTCTGGCTGCTTGTAGATGCTGGATGGTGTTTCTACATAGCTGACATTTCTTTATTTATAAGTTTCCAGTTTAGGTCCGAGTCGATGCGAGTTCATTTTGTATATCATCCACTGTTGTGGACTGTTACTGGAAGGCTCTGTTCACCCATGACACAAGCCTTTGACCATCAAATGTGCAGTAACAGGAAATGACAGACACTGCTTCTGCACGATGGGGTGTGTAGCTGTTCTTGTATTCTTTTCGTAGCTGCTGTATCTCATCTCATCTCTCACTTGTGTCACGTTTCATGTTGAAGCAGGAAAATCCAGCGGAAATCCAGTAGGGGAATATTTAACAAAAGCAGAGGAATGTGCAGCACAGCAGAGTTCAGTGCACAGTGCAGTCATGAACTTGAAGCTGATTTTATTGGATGCTAGTTTAGAAGTCTCTTAGTGGCCACGCTAGCAGGCTAAGCTCTAATGAGTCCCTCTCCTTCAACACTAACTTCTCCGCTTTTCTTCTCTGACAGAAGAATTGCTTTAATAGCCATTGTTCCAGATTTCAGTTTCTTTTCACAGTATTTTCTTTTCTTTTCTGCTTATTATCTCATTCTATTTTTCCTTCTCATTCTTTGTTTGTTTGTTTAATTTTGTCTCTTTTTTCTCTCTCTCTGTCTCTCACTCACTTTCTGCTTTGCACATTCTCTTTTTCAAAGGTTACCTCACTTCCTGTTGCTTTATCTAATCAATTTCTTTTCTTTTTTCCCACAGTTCTGTCAGGCATTTCCTTTCTTTTGCTCCATGGGTGTGTCTCTCTCTCTCTCTCTCTCTCTCTCTCTCTCTCTCTCTCTCTCCCTCTTTCTCTCTCTCTCCCTCTCTCCCTTTTTTTTCTCACATACACAGTCTTTCTGTATCACTCTCTGTCTCCCTCTCTCCTTCCTCAGCCATCCATTGATCACTCTTCTGTTCTTTTTCTGTTCTCTTCTGGGGGTGTTCTTGAGAAGGACAGCTAATATATCCCCCCAAGAAAGGTATAGCCGCCCACATGCCCTGCTGTGCACACAGTGCAGGCTTGCTACTTGTTTGTACCTTTTTCTAACGGGTTTGTGCAACGACAGGAATAAGCACCTTTTCTTACAGGCATTCATACTAACATTGCTGCCGCTTTGTCTACCCAAAGTAGCTCACTAGCCATTTTAGATTATCTAAAGGTAGAAATGTTTGCGTTTGCAGTGCCTGCACTGATTGTCAGCCCAAAAAGTAAAAAATGTTGTGGTGTTCTTTATGTTGAGGTCTAGAGTTTTCTGCTATATACAGTATTGTGCAAAAGTCAGATACCAGCTTTTTGTGTACTTAATTTCCAATAAAAACTGATATTATTATTTTCCTTTTTAGTACACTAGGTATAATAATAAATCTGTGAGTACTTAATCTGTTGGCCACCCATTTTGAACACCTTACTGTCGCTGCAACTTCTATCCTTCCAATCTCAAAGCCAGGTTACAGCTGTTTCCTCCTAACTAAAGCAGTTCCCAAAGATCTCACTGACATTAGGTTCACCTTCAGACAGACACTAATTTTCACACAAGTAACTACACAAACTTCCCCTGGCTATTAATATATTAGAAATAGCATAGGTCGGGAAAGTACATGTAAAACAGAGTTTCCAAGTCGAATTCAAAACACAATTAAACATCAGCATCCTTAAATGCCAATGGGATTACCTAAATCATTTTGGTAAAATGGAAAATACTTTTATGCCCGATCTTCAGTAGGCAAACCGACAGCACGTGTCCCGAAAGATTAGAAAATCCTGAAAAATTTACATTGCTTTTAGTTTTTGTTGGACATATGGGTTCTGCTATTTTCCTGACGCTAATAAAGGAGCAACATAATGGCCATTTCAACTGGAAATTAAATAAATTAAGGGTAGTCTCTGACTTTTGCACAGCACTCTACATTAAGATAAATCGCTCAGACAGCATAATGGCAAGTCGAAATATGACACACGTTATTGCACTGTCCTAATATATTATGTAAATGGACATCACTATGCATTTGCAATCCTTCAGTGGAAGCATGCCTGAGTGCCTTAAGTTCATTTCTCTCTCCCAAATCCATTTTCATTGTATCATCTCCTCTAATCTGTCCTGAAACATTTTCAGACCCCTCCCATTAGTCCCTTTACCAACTTCAGATATATTTTATGCTGGAATTTCAAGCATATTGCAGTATAGCATCGTATGTACTCATTCAACAGGTTTATGAATCTAATGCGGTTCTAAAACAGACTAAAATGCATACATTTTTAGAGCAACTCGTTTTTACAGAATCTCTCGTGTCTTGATTAGAGCAAACAGTGTTATTAGTTTGAGTGCACGTGAAGCACTTTTCCGTGATTAGCCTCAAAGTAACCCCGGCTGCGGGAATCAGTGACAGGCTAACTAAATGCTTAGCATGCGTTTCACTTCTGAGGTCTGGAGGCGTAGGCTGCTGCAGGGAATGACTTTATTGATCTGACTTTACTTTGCTGAGACAGCAAATTAGACCCCATTCCCTTGAAGTAAGCTTCCTCCGTTTTGAAGGGTTTGGGTAATTGTGCTCTGAGGCAGTGATCAGTTAATGCAGCTGTTTGTCATTTTGGACATTGAGCTGGAACCGAGCATGTTAGATATTTGAAAGGGTTGCTGTTGAAATATTTGAAGCTGTTCAGTCATAGCTAAAGACAGCATTGAGTGGCGAAATGGAGGTGTGTTGTGGCTTGCTGCAACTTTATGGTGACACGTGTGTTTGTGTGTGTAGGTGCCACAGCCTCCGCACGCAAAGAAGTGATCCGGAATAAGATTCGTGCAATTGGGAAGATGGCCAGAGTTTTCTCAGTGCTACGGTAAGAGGAGTGTTTTGTGCATGTGTGTGTTCTGTTTTCCTCACACAAATGTTTGTGTGTGTGTGTGTATATACATGTATAGACTGTAGTTCTTCCAGTAGAACTATAGATATACCAACAACAGCTTTAACAAAAACAGCTAACTGGTTCCCGGAAACGCCTCCTCTATTACATAAGTACATGTTTTAACAAGGGACAAAGAGGTTACAATCAAGGAGGAGCTGGACAAATCACCTGTATATAGCTCACGCTGACTGGCCCTACTTTAAATACACCTGCTTGTATCTACAATCTTTGCCCCCTTTTATCAGCTCCACTTACTGTATAGGTGCTTCATATAGTTCAGCAATTACAGACTGTTGTCCATCTAATATGTGTTGCACTGGTACAAAAGAGGTACGCATTATGGTCACTGCAGTGCCTAGAATGATCCACCACACCTGCTGTCTGTGGGGGTCCTAACCACTGAAGAACAAAATGAAAGGGAGCCTACAAATTATGCAGAGAGAGAGATGGGACTTGTAGTCTGTAAATGTAGAACTACAAAGGGCATCTATGTAGTTAAATGAAGCTGAAAGAAAGGTAGTGTGCAGATAAATACTTAAGGGACTGGTGTATATGAGCTGGTCTACATACATATGTACATAGAGTGTAACTGTGTGTGTTTATGCGCTTCAGAGAGGAAAGTGAGAGCGTGCTGACGCTGAAGGGTCTCACCCCCACTGGCATGCTACCCAGCGGTGTTCTCTCAGGAGGCAGAGAGAAGCTGCAGAATGGTAAGATAAACGCACCCTTACAGACACATTTGCGTGAGGCGAACTCCATCTATTTAATCATCTCCCTCTTTATAACGCTTACCACGTGATGACTTCAGGACATCTCAGACAGGTTTAAGGTGCACTGCTGAACATTTGCTTTTGACAAATGGTACAAGAGCAGGACATAAGTGTGGAAAGAGAGATCTGCCCTCCATTACCACATGCTCTGTAATGGTATCATAACTACTTATCCTTAAGGCCTGTTCCATTTAGCATTACTTTAGCTGATTAAAAATACATTTGTATGAGAACATTAAGAGAAATGAATATAATTGACCTGAAGTTCTGAAGTGCAGAGTCTTTAAAGTTTCACTCTATTTAAACATTCAGGTCTTAAATTGTCTTTTGGTACTTTGATTGCTTTAAGGCCATTTAGTGTATCGCCGTAATTACACAGCAGAATCTCTGATTTTAAATTAACTTTTGTAGTCTTCATTTAGGCGTAGCTTGGCTTAAATGAGAATGTAAATGATATGTATGAAAGGTACTTCAAAGGCTGAAAGACCACAGAACTAAAATGCACTTATTGTTACGTAGAGTCCTTCCTGGTTAAAAATGCAGAGCAAATCATACTGGTTGAAGTGTGCACATGTGGCCTCTAAACTCTGCTCTGTATTTTCATTTGCTTTTAGAATTTGTTAGGTGTAATTCCACCTGTATTAGACATGCTGTGTGCAATGTGTGTACTAATACACCCTCTACTGGTGGTTTGTGGAATAAATGCTTTTTTTTACCGTTTCTCTCTGAGTCTTTCTCTCTCTCTCTCTCTCTCTCTCTCTCTCTCTCTCTCTCTCTCTCTCTCTCTCTCTCTCTCTCTCTCTCTTTCTCTTTCTCTCTCTCTCTCTCTCTCTGTGCAATCTGTTGGTATCTCAAAATGTTTATTCTCTGTTTTTGTCTTCCTAGAAACTACAGGCATAATGTGTTGTGCAGATTTCAGTAAGATAAACACAGGATTCACTCTGCCTTGCTGAATAATGAACAGTCCATTATAGCACACAGTAGATGCAATATTAAAGGATGTGCCCTTCAGTGTTTATTAGTTTATATGTGGCAGCTTGACAATGTTGCAGATAAGAAGAGGTCAGGAGATCAGCCTTTCTGAAGCATTCATGAGCCCTCCTCCTTCCCTCCTTGAACTGAAATTACTGATTCTAGACACAGTACTTTTAATGTTTTAAAAAGGGGAATGTTATTAGGGCATGTCCGACATGAACATATTATGACCAAAACACAAAATGACTCAATAGGAGTGTAAAAAAAATAAATAAAAAAAATAATATATATATATATATATATATATATATATATATATATATATATATATATATATATATATACACATACATGTAAATTTAGTTAAACAAGTGTTTTACTGACTAAATTGATTCAGTACTCAGTACTTCTTAGACTCAAACAACAGAAACGGACATTCAGAGTAATGTAAGGTTATGTATACACAGCACCCAATTCCATTTTTTCAGGACACTTTTCACGCGTGGTGCTGAAGTCCGATGCATACCTGAAATGTGGCAATGCGACTTTCTTTTGCGCACATGGGTCACTTTGGGAAGGGGACCTGTTCAGCCTAACATCTGATACAGGCCACATGTAAATTACAATCATTATCAAAGGAATAGTTGCACTCAGGAGGATGTGTGGGATTGCAGTGCTGTTGGGAAGGAAGATAAAGGGTACCAGGAACATAAATGATGCTGGATTTAGACTGATGTGGGCAATAACTATTGAGCTACACATACAGAAGTAGTGTCTCAGTATGATGTAAGGCCGCCATGTTTGCCAACACAACATGCCAGACATCATAGCATGGAGTTGTAGAGGTTTCTAATGGTGTCCTGCGATAATCCTTCCTCTACAGCTTCATGGTAGGGGTGAAGCGTGATTGACACCATGCCTTCTGGACCTGTGACATGCCCAGTCGAGACTGTAAATGGTTAGCATGTCCTACAATGTCAAACCTACCAACCAAGTTTTGTTCCTGGCAGTTGGTTCCTTCTGGGTGCAACAATTTAAGCAACTATTCCTTTTATGATGAGTGTGCACTGGGAACAGTCTAAATACAAACTCGGATTTGGGCCACTTTTACCTGCTGTGTAAACATAGCCTAAATATTTTAGCACAGAGGGCAGAGATGCCCAAATCTGTTGGTTTTGGGTTCTGTTTATTACCTCTTTATTTTTCATGAGTTCCCTCTGCATTGCTAAAAAGATTTAATGTTCTGATAAGATATAATCAAGGTTCGGTTAGGACACATTATACATGTTTTTGCTGTGTCAGTGTGATGATGTTTTGTGTTTAAATTCATGAGTGTGTGTTTTAATTAAATTGGGACTGTCTCTTTAGGTTCTCCCAACAAGTTGTGGGACTTGAATCCTAGCAATGGCACAGCATGGACATGTTATGAACAATATTTGACAGATACCGATAAAATCATAAATAATGGCTAATCATAAATCATAAATAATGGCTAATGTTATTGGCTAGCAAATATATTGGGAAGGCATTAAACATAGCAAAATGAGAAATTTAAAGATCTGAAATAGCACATATATTATTATTTAGAGTTGAATGAAAATTTCATGTTTCTTTTAGCATATCAACGTGTAATGCCCCATGCCATTAACTTGACTGATGTTCCGCAGTCCAGGTTAGGTTTAAATCTGTTTGGACA
Organism: Prochilodus magdalenae; assembly: GCA_024036415.1. Classification (NCBI taxonomy): domain Eukaryota; kingdom Metazoa; phylum Chordata; class Actinopteri; order Characiformes; family Prochilodontidae; genus Prochilodus; species Prochilodus magdalenae. The sequence continues at coordinate 738,900 of JAMWET010000180.1, read as the reverse complement.
GATTTAGAGAAGTTCTCCTCCCCTTGTGAGGTTTAGATTGCCATATGCCAGTGACCGAATGAAGTCAGAGTGAATTCCTGCTTTGGCATTAGCAGAAAACAGCAGTGTGCTTCTACTGCAATGCTGTCTCTTTCAGCAGCAGTATGGCAGACTGTGAGTGTGTTGTGTGCTCTCTATGCCGCAGACAAAGCCTCCTACTGTTCCTTTGGCTTAGCTGCAGGCTCCAGATTTGTCTGTTCTTTCATTTGCAATCCTTCCTAAGGTTTGTACGTGTTTGTGCGTAGAGATGAATCTTCCTACTGTACAGTGTATGGCGTACTCTCTGTGGTTGTTGATGATTGATTATCATTCTTATTAAAGATAATCGTTTGAAGCGCAGTAGCGTACGGTAAGTTGAAAGAGTCCCACTTTGGAGATTTTTTTTGAGGACTCGTGCCGACAAGTGTATTTTTAAAGCGCGTGTTCTGTTGTTTACTTTGTTTATGTGTTTGCTTTTATTGATGTCTTGCCTCTTTTAGCAAAAATCGAATCAAAACTGAGTTCAGCTGTGCTGCCATGTTGCCCCTGTTATTACAAAACCTCTAAAGTGATAACTACTGAAGGAGGGAAACCTCTTTTCAGTTCTTTGCATATGTTCTTGGTCTTTTGGTCATGAAACGTTCAAACAATGTAAAAACACTGTGAATAGGTTCAGTTAGACGGTTTTGACATAGCAGTGGCAGTACATTGCAGAAGCATTCCTTCCGGGATGAAATGACCTCTACGTCAGCAGTTTATGGTAACCAGTTCAATCAAGTGTTACTCTCTAGCTTACAGAACACCTTATGTACTCAGCGACTGTCTTTTACTGCGTCATGATAACCCGTGTCCCTCTTCCTTAGTCTCGCTCCCCTCCAGTCTTTCATTCTGTGTGGTGTTTTAAAGTAATGTTGCTTTTTTTGTGAATACCACTTAAACGCCACCCCATATTTCAGTATCAACCAGGTCTCTGTACCTCTTCATTCATTTTCTCTCTCTCTCTATCTCTCCTTCCTACATCCCTGTGTGCCCTGGCCCCATGGTTAGGCCACTGTTTTTTAATGCTCTTATGTGTCCGTTTTGCTCTTTTTGCTGCTCGTCGACTTGTTCCTGGACAAATGTAACCTGCTCTGCTCACTTCTCTCACTCGTTTTGCAACCCCCTCCCCCCTTCTTCTCTTCAGCTACTATTGAGGCTATAGAGGCCGATGAAGGTAAATAGGCCAATGCCCCCTTTCCCCTTTCTGTTGCCTCCTCGCAACAGATAAAGGGCTTCCAGTGGGTCCATCCATTTCACTGTAGCTTGTGTAGAGTGTGTTGGGTGTTTGGGCAAACTGATTGTGCTGTAGTGTCCAGCAGAAGTAGAAATAAAGACAGAGAATAGTCAAGCAGGCCACACTTGCTTTAAAGGGGAGTTAATGTAAATGTCAATGTAAGTTGAATTCCAGGATCTCCACCAACTTGTATAACTACATGGAAAGTTTTGTATCATTTTTCAGACAGTTAAATTTGAGTACTGCAAAGTTTGTAAGTGTGTAAATATAAATTCATAATTAAATTGAAGTAAATGATGATGAATGAACAAAGCCATTCAGAGTGTTTTAATGTGAAATGTTGCATTGTGGAGAAATTCACTGACCAGTGGCAACAATGTAGACAAACAGCAGAAATATAGGCATTTCATTTATTATCCAAAATAATCCAAAAACCTTGATGGTTCCTCTACGCTTTGTTGATGCTGATGACTGTAGAATAGGGGTATTGGGACCCACTTGGCCCTGCATGTACCTCTCCACCATAAATAGTTGTAAAACAATATGTAAAATCTTACCTATTATACAGCAGTGTATCAGGTGTCAGGCAGTGCTTTGGGAACTGTTTCATGTATAAGCTTTATGTACTGAAGCTTTTAGAGGCACTTTTCAGACACCTGGTTCCTAGCAACACCACTGTGATCAATTCTGACTCAGTAAGTTTCTCCAAAACTGAGCCTTTCATGTCCGTCCATTCTGAATGACTCAATTTACAGTGTAGTGATTTACAGAAATGTAGAAAACCCTGTGGTAACACACTGTGCTTCTAAAGTCATTAACTTAGTTTGTGACTAGATAACATTTCTGAGATATCCGTACTACCTCATTAGCGCACTTTTACACAAAGTGGTGCATATTACAAGACGAGGGTCATTCAGTACAGACAGTTTCTCCCCTTTAAAACAATAGTGCTGATGCAGTTGTGCTTTGTTTTTGCCTAAATGTTCAGTTTTACACACAGTCATTACAAAGTGATCACCGCAAGAACAACCTCAACTGCGCTCTAAATAGTGGCTTGTGCTGCTATTTACGTCGTAACTGTTAGCGCTTAAGCATTTCTTTAGAAAAAGAGGTGCCCACTGTGTCAATAGTGTTTACTTCTCTTTTTTTATTATTTATTGATTTCTTTTTTTAATTGTAATTTTTTTATTATTATTATTTGGCTTTTTTCCCTCCATGTGAATAGTCCGTGGCTGTGCTGTGTCGCTGTGTTTTTCTTCTTCGCTGCTAATAACCTGTGTCTGCCCTGTGCTATGCAGCAACATAAAACATATTCATCCTACAACATGGCCCAAACCCCTCCCCTCCACTAAAATGGCAGGCCTAGCCAGAAGGAGACCCTCCTCAACACTTAGTTTGAGCAGTTTTGGACCGTTTTCCCTCCAGTTTGCTGCATGCTTCAAACAGGCATAACGTGGTTAGCAAGCAACTTCCTCAGTTCTTGATTTCCTAAATCTGGTACCACCTTTCTTTTACACATACATTTACTTCTTGTCTCCGTTTTTTTTTTCTTCTTGTTTTGGTGGTACTTTTTGGCTCTCTCTCCCCTCCTTATTTTCTCTTATACCCTACATTTCTACCCAAGTCTCTGTAGTGTTTGTATTGGAGTGTGATGGGAAGCTCTGTTCTTGGTGGCTTGGTGTTGTGGTTTTCACCGGGCAGCATGAAATGGCGTAAACCTTCAATGGGCCGAAAAGAAAGCAGCCCTGTGCAAACCACTTCAAATTCATGGCCCTCCAGAACTGAGAAGGCCCAGCATTGCTCCATCAGCAATCTGTAACCCAGAAAATGGTGACTAGTGTGGATATTGTGGTGTTTCTTTTATATATGTTACATTGCTCAGGAAGACTGCTTTCTTCTGAAGTTCTTGTTTTTTCCTTCCCATTTTTCACCATTTGGAGTATCAGGAGTTCTATCAAAAACTCATGAGGTTTTGAGCTCAATGAAGTTTCATCTCATTAAGTATAAAAGAAAGAATGTGGGAGTGCCAGACTAGCTGCCAAAGGTTTTCAGTAATGAAGGTTTTCACTAATGACGACCTTTGGATTAGCATATTGGCATATGTACTCAAAAATTCTAATTTCTGTGCGCCTACAAATGTGTTCTGTCATAGTAGCTGTTGCTGTGCTGAACAAAATTTACAGAAAGCTGAGGAGAAAAGGATGGACGATATTTGTGTCTTTCACAACATCTACTATGTCAGATTAGGCAATCATAGTGCCATAAATTCTGTAATCAGCCGTTGTAGTATTACACTTCATGTTGGAGCAATGTTAGGCTCTAAGTGGATGTTATTGTGACAGATGCAATCTGTGGCTTGTTGTTTAATCAGACAGCTACAACAGTGGGTGTGGCAGAAGGCATTCCATCCTCCTATTAGTCAGTGCCAAGAACCACATCGCAGGAAAATGTCAAGATATAGGCATAAAATACAAAAGAATTGGATGTTCTAGACTTTTCATTGGGCTGCTGTTGATGTTCTAGGATGCTACATTTCTGTTATTCTATTTGGTCGCAGTACATGGCCTGTCCGTGGTACCAGTCAATGAAAGTTTTTCTGGCTATGAGAAAATCAGGCTGAGTTTGTGCAGTCTTATCCCAGCGGAACGATAGATCCGGTGAAGGTTTTTAGTTTTTTGTGCATATAGTTCAGCTAATCTGCCTGGTTTGAATAGGCTACAGCAGCAGCATCCAGTAACGTGGCATGTTGTAAAATTTTATTTTATTATGGGTTTTTTTTCCCCCCAGCATTTTGTAAAGCTTGAACAAGCTATGAAAGAACGCATTTGTGGGCGGAGCACCAAAGAAATAAGACAACCCAAGAGGGAGTGTGGGCATATGTCTTTGTATGTGGGGGTCTTTATCATGTCCTGATGTAAAGAACGTCCTGTTTTAACATCTCTCCTCCTCCCCACCCCAGCCATCAAAGGCTTCTCGCCACAGCATAAGATCACTAGCTTCGAGGAGGCGAAGGGCCTGGACCGCATCAACGAGCGCATGCCGCCCCGCCGCGACGCACTGCCCTGCGACGCCAGCCTCAACTCCCTCAACAAGGCCCTGTCCTCCGAGACCAACGGCACCGAGGCCAAGGCTGGCAGCGGCAGCGGCAACATCCAATGACGTGCCGGCGCCGCCCCGCCAGTGTCGCCGCGATGATGAGGCTCCTCCCTCTCTTTCTCCACGCTACAGTCAAACGAAGGAGCGCAGGGTTTGGGAAATGGGAGTCAGATAGAAGAAGAGATCAGGGGAAGGAGCGTGAGGAGGGAGGGAGAGAAAGAGAGAGAGAGAGCGCAGAGTTTTCAAACGTAATTCAGAGTGACACTCTCTAGTCTTTGGATATGCCTTTAAAATTATTTTGCTTGTAGAAACCATGAAAAGTTCTCGCTGGTTCACTCTTTTCTGAATGAATAAGTGTGGGGGGGTGCTCTTGGTTGTGGATTGGGAAGAAACAGCAGGCAAACTGAGATATCTTATGTGAAAAGGCCTTTAACCATTTACTGGATAACAGAAATAGTTTCTTTTCTTTCTTTCTTTCTTTCATTCTTTTTTTTTGTGTGTGTAACTTCTTACTAATTATTGTACGTTTACAAAAATACAGCACTAAAAATGGACAGAACATAAAAAAAAGTTTTTAACATAAAAAGGGTGTACAAACTAAATAAGGACTATTTATTGATACCTTTTTTTGCTACTCTTATAAACTAGCTCTAAAGTAAATTAGGCAGTCTTAAAAGAATGTTGCAACCTTGTTGAAATGCCAAAAATGGAACGTTTTATGGTTTTGTACAGATTATGCTTACCTCAGGTTTCTTTGGTGTGTGTGTGTGCGCGTGTGTGCTTTGATCCTGTTTTCTGTATAATGGCTAATTAGCTTGATAGCAAGTACCCATTTTCTCAGAGCTGAAAAACTGGAATTGACACCTCTATGATTTGCAGAATAAGGTTTTTGTTTTATTCAAGATGGGGAATAGATTTCTTGTGGCTTGCTGGAATTTCTGTGAGTGATTTTCTTTTTAAGTATTGCGAACAAACAAAAAAAAAATCTATATATAAAGCACCTATATTCTGTACAAAAAAAGACAAAAAACTGAAAGCATCTGCCTATGCATGTTTTATAAGATTTATCAAAGGAAATATGAATGAATTACCTTGGCTGCCGAGGCCGGTTTTGATCTGTAGTGTGCTTAGTCGATATATACTGGAAAATGTATACCGCCATCCTTTACTATAACACCGGGATAAAGCTTCAGGCCTTCAACTTATTTTGTAATGAAAGCATCAAACTCTTTAATATTGGATGAGGAATCATGGTTTTTATGCTTGTAAGCACACATGTAGTCCGATTTAGCATGTTTAGCTGTTCTCGTGACATAAGTTTGTGGTTACATGTGGAACTCCAGATGCATGATAGCTGTTCATGTCGTACCAGACATTTAGACCTTTTTTTGTTCTGTTTTGTAAACGTGCCACAGAAAAAGTGTAATTTGATGATGATTAATATTATTATTATTATTATTATGATTATTATTATTATTATTAGGAACTTTGCTTTGTATATCAGTTACCGGTTTGTTACTGCTCAATACTTTAAGAGGAAAAAATAACAACAACAAAGTACTCCATCAATTTTTTTAACAATTGCTTAAGTGCCCAAGTAATTCACTACACAACATTAAGCCTTGCTTTTGTAATTTAACTTCCAAACTGTTGGCAGATGACGCATGCACTCACAACTATTAAAAAGTATTTTATAATACTGTTCAATAAAAATGTGCATGAAAATAAACCCGGTCTGCATTTCTATTTGTGTTTGAGCACCGAGCGGTTCCTGGGGGTTAAAGATGAACAGTGAATCAGTCTTCCAGGACTTCTTCTTTGACACGTCTGTGAAGCATGGTGGAAGTAGTTTAAGGAACGCAGAAATGAACAGGGTCTGCGTTTCCACCTAGAGTGCCTCCCGTCACGTATTCTGTTTTTTTTTTTACCTGCATGTGTGAATGGTTTTAGCATGTGCTCAAATCTTTGGTGGATTTGGCTCCAGGCCTTCTAAAGACAGCTTCTTTCCTTTAGTACCTGCAAGGAGTAAAGACTGGAGCAATAAAAACAATGAGGTGGAAATGAGGACTTGGCAGCCTTAACGCCATTAGGTGCTTCCTTTGGTTAGGTTGATAAACAGTTGGGGAAAATCAGTGGAGCGTTTTCAGTCTGTTATGAAAACACCTCCGCTGAATTGCTGGAAAAAGGACGTTCGCTCTCTTTGCATCCTGTAAAAACACACCGAGCAAGCAAGCAAACACAGGCACATCACAGCAAACGGTGGCAATTCACTTTCAGCTCAACAAAATATTCTCAGACTCCAGTCTGCACTGCTTTAGCCCTGATTGTTACTGTTTCGTGGTGATCAGGACTGCATGTCCTAGTTTCCCAACTTGGATTAATATTAGTGAAAACTGCACCAAGTTAGGCTCATGTTATCTATCCCTGCTGTAAAGTCCACACTCTCATGACCCGACCCAGGTGAGAACAAGTCAATGATGTTAAAGTGAATCCCGGGTATAATTACACACGAGGGAAACCAAGTTCCTCTACAGAGAACACAGCTCTGCACATTGTAGTGCATAGTTACTGTTTATTTGCTGAATTCTGACGTTTGGATATATAAATAAAATATAAAAAATATCACCTGTGCTAAAGTTCTGGCCAATTTCATATAGACGTTAAATTCAGCAAAGACTAGGAATGGTTCAGAGGATGACTGGGAGTAGGAGTAGAATTCTTTTGTCCCACTGCATATGGGAACCACAAGCTATCAGTGGAGTCAGATCATTCTTTCCAGAGGAAAACATCTGTTCCACAGGGAAGATTCATGCTCTCGAGGAAGCTATTGATCTTTCCAGCACTAGATAAGTCTCTTGCTCTAACTTCAGCCTTCGATTGCTATCTAATCTCCCATTCAACTGTGGAAATCCTTCATGAGTGATCCCATACACACGATAACAGCATCTGAAGGAAGCACATGGCCGGCACTACAAACGCGGAGAGCATAAAATGTGATTCCTAAGCAGGCTGTTTTGTTTCCACCCGTTTATGGGAGCATGAAAGCTGGAGTCTCGGATTTGTTTATTTTAACAGGCCATCGAATCTGCCTAATAGGCCTATCCATGCTCTCCACCCGGATGCAGCAATCATTGTGAGGTTGGAAAGCTTTACACAAACATTGGCTGGTGTATGGTCCGAATACGATGTGGCCTATGAATTGTTAATTTTTAACAGTATTTTGTGGTTTACTTTTGCAGCTTTTCCAAAATAATTAAGTAGGACTCAAGTATATAGATGATTCTAATGTCTACACAGTGTGTGGCCGTTCTCAGAGTTAAATGTCCAGACTTGGTGTTTTACCTCTATTAATAATCTATCATTTGGTCTTAGAATGAAACACGCTGTTTTCCTTTTTTGGTGAGCTCATAAACAAGCTAATGAGCTCTGCTGTGATTGGCTGGTGTACAGTGGCACACCAGGATGATCACACAAAAGCCACATGTCAAAATAAACAGGCAGAAAAATAAAAGACCCTATTGAGTTTGCCTGTCAATTTGAACATCAACACAGAGTAAGTTAAAGCTGCGAAACTGTGAAACTTTCACTATACGATGATCCGCTTCAACCAACAGGGCATGGCGGCTGCTTATGGGTTACTGTTGGGGTTGTAATGTAACTCCACTACACCTCACACTCCAATATCTTACTGTAACTCCACTACACCTCACACTCCAATATCTTACTGTAACTCCACTACACCTCACACTCCAATATCTTACTGTAACTCCACTACACCTCACACTCCAATATCTTACTCTAACTCCACTACACCTCTCACTCCATTATCTTACTGTAACTCCACTACATCTCACACTCCAATATCTTACTCTAACTCCACTACACCTCTCACTCCATTATCTTACTGTAACTCCACTACATCTCACACTCCAATATCTTACTGTAACTCCACTACACCTCACACTCCAATATCTTACTGTAACTCCACTACATCTCACACTCCAATATCTTACTGTAACTCCACTACACCTCACACTCCAATATCTTACTGTAACTCCACTACACCTCTCACTCCAATATCTTACTGTAACTCCACTACATCTCACACTCCAATATCTTACTGTAACTCCACTACATCTCACACTCCAATATCTTACTGTAACTATACTACACCTCACACTCCAATATCTTACTGTAACTCCACTACACCTCACACTCCAATATCTTACTGTAACTCCACTACACCTCACACTCCAATATCTTACTGTAACTCCACTACACCTCACACTCCAATATCTTACTGTAACTCCACTACACCTCACACTCCAATATCTTACTGTAACTCCACTACACCTCACACTCCAATATCTTACTCTAACTCCACTACACCTCACACTCCATTATCTTACTGTAACTCCACTACACCTCACACTCCAATATCTTACTGTAACTCCACTACACCTCACACTCCAATATCTTACTGTAACTCCACTACACCTCACACTCCAATATCTTACTGTAACTCCACTACACCTCACACTCCAATATCTTACTCTAACTCCACTACATCTCACACTCCATTATCTTACTGTAACTCCACTACACCTCACACTCCAATATCTTACTCTAACTCCACTACATCTCTCACTCCAATATCTTACTCTAACTCCACTACATCTCACACTCCAATATATTACTCTAACTCCACTACACCTCACACTCCAATATCTTACTCTAACTCCACTACACCTCACGCTCCAATATCTTACTCTAACTCCACTACACCTCACACTCCAATATCTTACTCTAACTCCACTACACCTCACACTCCAATATCTTACTGTAACTCCACTACATCTCACACTCCAATATCTTACTCTAACTCCACTACACCTCACACTCCAATATCTTACTCTAACTCCACTACATCTCACACTCCAATATCTTACTGTAACTCCACTACACCTCACACTCCAATATCTTAGTGTAACTCCACTACACCTCACACTCCAATATCTTAGTGTAACTCCACTACACCTCACACTCCAATATCTTAGTGTAACTCCACTACATCTCACACTCCAATATCTTACTCTAACTCCACTACACCTCACACTCCAATATCTTACTGTAACTCCACTACACCTCACGCTCCAATATCTTACTCTAACTCCACTACATCTCACACTCCAATATCTTACTGTAACTCCACTACATCTCACACTCCAATATCTTACTGTAACTCCACTACATCTCACACTCCAATATCTTACTGTAACTCCACTACATCTCACACTCCAATATCTTACTCTAACTCCACTACATCTCACACTCCAATATCTTACTCTAACTCCACTACACCTCACACTCCAATATCTTACTCTAACTCCACTACATCTCACACTCCAATATCTTACTCTAACTCCACTACACCTCACACTCCAATATCTTACTCTAACTCCACTACATCTCACACTCCAATATCTTACTCTAACTCCACTACATCTCACACTCCAATATCTTACTGTAACTCCACTACACCTCACACTCCAATATCTTACTGTAACTCCACTACATCTCACACTCCAATATCTTACTCTAACTCCACTACACCTCACACTCCAATATCTTACTCTAACTCCACTACATCTCACACTCCAATATCTTACTCTAACTCCACTACATCTCACACTCCAATATCTTACTCTAACTCCACTACATCTCACACTCCAATATCTTACTGTAACTCCACTACATCTCACACTCCAATATCTTACTCTAACTCCACTACATCTCACACTCCAATATCTTACTGTAACTCCACTACATCTCACACTCCAATATCTTACTCTAACTCCACTACATCTCACACTCCAATATCTTACTCTAACTCCACTACACCTCACACTCCAATATCTTACTGTAACTCCACTACACCTCACACTCCAATATCTTACTGTAACTCCACTACATCTCACACTCCAATATCTTACTCTAACTCCACTACATCTCACACTCCAATATCTTACTGTAACTCCACTACACCTCACACTCCAATATCTTACTGTAACTCCACTACATCTCACACTCCAATATCTTACTCTAACTCCACTACATCTCACACTCCAATATCTTACTGTAACTCCACTACACCTCACACTCCAATATCTTACTCTAACTCCACTACATCTCACACTCCAATATCTTACTCTAACTCCACTACATCTCACACTCCAATATCTTACTCTAACTCCACTACACCTCACACTCCAATATGTTACTGTAACTCCACTACACCTCACACTCCAATATCTTACTGTAACTCCACTACATCTCACACTCCAATATCTTACTGTAACTCCACTACATCTCACACTCCAATATCTTACTGTAACTCCACTACATCTCACACTCCAATATCTTACTCTAACTCCACTACACCTCACACTCCAATATCTTACTGTAACTCCACTACACCTCACACTCCAATATCTTACTGTAACTCCACTACATCTCACACTCCAATATCTTACTGTAACTCCACTACACCTCACACTCCAATATCTTACTCTAACTCCACTACATCTCACACTCCAATATCTTACTCTAACTCCACTACATCTCACACTCCAATATCTTACTGTAACTCCACTACATCTCACACTCCAATATCTTACTGTAACTCCACTACATCTCACACTCCAATATCTTACTGTAACTCCACTACATCTCACACTCCAATATCTTACTCTAACTTCACTACATCTCACACTCCAATATCTTACTGTAATTCCACTACATCTCACACTCCAATATCTTACTCTAACTCCACTACATCTCACACTCCAATATCTTACTGTAACTCCACTACATCTCACACTCCAATATCTTACTGTAACTCCACTACATCTCACACTCCAATATCTTACTCTAACTCCACTACATCTCACACTCCAATATCTTACTCTAACTCCACTACACCTCACACTCCAATATCTTACTGTAACTCCACTACATCTCACACTCCAATATCTTACTCTAACTCCACTACATCTCACACTCCAATATCTTACTCTAACTCCACTACACCTCACACTCCAATATGTTACTGTAACTCCACTACACCTCACACTCCAATATCTTACTGTAACTCCACTACATCTCACACTCCAATATCTTACTGTAACTCCACTACATCTCACACTCCAATATCTTACTGTAACTCCACTACACCTCACACTCCAATATCTTACTGTAACTCCACTACATCTCACACTCCAATATCTTACTGTAACTCCACTACATCTCACACTCCAATATCTTACTGTAACTCCACATCTCACACTCCAATATCTTACTGTAACTCCACTACATCTCACACTCCAATATCTTACTCTAACTCCACTACATCTCACACTCCAATATCTTACTCTAACTCCACTACACCTCACACTCCAATATCTTACTGTAACTCCACTACACCTCACACTCCAATATCTTACTGTAACTCCACTACATCTCACACTCCAATATCTTACTGTAACTCCACTACACCTCACACTCCAATATCTTACTGTAACTCCACTACATCTCACACTCCAATATCTTACTGTAACTCCACTACATCTCACACTCCAATATCTTACTGTAACTCCACTACACCTCACACTCCAATATCTTACTCTAACTCCACTACATCTCACACTCCAATATCTTACTCTAACTCCACTACATCTCACACTCCAATATCTTACTGTAACTCCACTACATCTCACACTCCAATATCTTACTGTAACTCCACTACATCTCACACTCCAATATCTTACTCTAACTCCACTACATCTCACACTCCAATATCTTACTGTAACTCCACTACATCTCACACTCCAATATCTTACTGTAACTCCACTACACCTCACACTCCAATATCTTACTGTAACTCCACTACACCTCACACTCCAATATCTTACTCTAACTCCACTACATCTCACACTCCAATATCTTACTCTAACTCCACTACATCTCACACTCCAATATCTTACTGTAACTCCACTACATCTCACACTCCAATATCTTACTCTAACTCCACTACATCTCACACTCCAATATCTTACTCTAACTCCACTACACCTCACACTCCAATATCTTACTCTAACTCCACTACACCTCACACTCCAATATCTTACTCTAACTCCACTACATCTCACACTCCAATATCTTACTCTAACTCCACTACACCTCACACTCCAATATCTTACTGTAACTCCACTACATCTCACACTCCAATATCTTACTCTAACTCCACTACATCTCACACTCCAATATCTTACTCTAACTCCACTACACCTCACACTCCAATATCTTACTGTAACTCCACTACATCTCACACTCCAATATCTTACTCTAACTCCACTACATCTCACACTCCAATATCTTACTCTAACTCCACTACATCTCACACTCCAATATCTTACTGTAACTCCACTACACCTCACACTCCAATATCTTACTGTAACTCCACTACATCTCACACTCCAATATCTTACTGTAACTCCACTACATCTCACACTCCAATATCTTACTGTAACTCGACTACATCTCACACTCCAATATCTTACTGTAACTCCACTACACCTCACACTCCAATATCTTACTCTAACTCCACTACATCTCACACTCCAATATCTTACTCTAACTCCACTACATCTCACACTCCAATATCTTACTGTAACTCCACTACACCTCACACTCCAATATCTTACTGTAACTCCACTACATCTCACACTCCAATATCTTACTGTAACTCGACTACATCTCACACTCCAATATCTTACTGTAACTCCACTACACCTCACACTCCAATATCTTACTGTAACTCCACTACATCTCACACTCCAATATCTTACTGTAACTCCACTACACCTCACACTCCAATATCTTACTGTAACTCCACTACACCTCACACTCCAATATCTTACTGTAACTCCACTACACCTCACACTCCAATATCTTACTGTAACTCCACTACACCTCACACTCCAATATCTTACTCTAACTCCACTACACCTCACACTCCAATATCTTACTCTAACTCCACTACATCTCACACTCCAATATCTTACTCTAACTCCACTACACCTCACACTCCAATATCTTACTCTAACTCCACTACATCTCACACTCCAATATATTACTCTAACTCCACTACACCTCGCACTCCAATATCTTACTCTAACTCCACTACATCTCACACTCCAATATCTTACTGTAACTCCACTACATCTCACACTCCAATATCTTACTCTAACTCCACTACATCTCACACTCCAATATCTTACTGTAACTCCACTACACCTCACACTCCAATATCTTACTCTAACTCCACTACATCTCACACTCCAATATCTTACTCTAACTCCACTACATCTCACACTCCAATATCTTACTCTAACTCCACTACATCTCACACTCCAATATCTTACTCTAACTCCACTACATCTCACACTCCAATATCTTACTGTAACTCCACTACATCTCACACTCCAATATCTTACTCTAACTCCACTACATCTCACACTCCAATATCTTACTCTAATTCCACTACATCACACACTCCAATATCTTACTCTAACTCCACTACATCCACACTCCAATATCTTACTCTAACTCCACTACACCTCACACTCCAATATCTTACTGTAACTCCACTACACCTCACACTCCAATATCTTACTGTAACTCCACTACACCTCACACTCCAATATCTTACTGTAACTCCACTACATCTCACACTCCAATATCTTAGTCTAACTCCACTACATCTCACACTCCAATATCTTACTGTAACTCCACTACATCTCACACTCCAATATTTTACTCTAACTCCACTACACCTCACACTCCAATATATTACTGTAACTCCACTACATCTCACACTTCAATATCTTACTCTAACTTCACTACATCTCACACTCCAATATCTTACTGTAACTCCACTACATCTCACACTCCAATATTTTACTCTAACTCCACTACACCTCACACTCCAATATATTACTGTAACTCCACTACATCTCACACTTCAATATCTTACTCTAACTCCACTACATCTCACACTCCAATATCTTACTCTAACTCCACTACATCTCACACTCCAATATCTTACTCTAACTCCACTACATCTCACACTCCAATATCTTACTGTAACTCCACTACATTTCACACTCCAATATCTTACTGTAACTCCACTACACCTCACACTCCAATATCTTACTGTAACTCCACTACACCTCACACTCCAATATATTACTGTAACTCCACTACATCTCACACTTCAATATCTTACTCTAACTCCACTACATCTCACACTCCAATATCTTACTCTAACTCCACTACATTTCACACTCCAATATCTTACTGTAACTCCACTACACCTCACACTCCAATATCTTACTGTAACTCCACTACCCCTCACACTCCAATATCTTACTGTAACTCCACTACATCTCACACTCCAATATCTTACTCTAACTCCACTACATCTCACACTCCAATATCTTACTCCAACTCCACTACATCTCACACTCCAATATCTTACTCTAACTCCACTGCTTTTCTGCAGAAATAATAACCTGGGAATCTTTACTTCAACTCAAGTACATGCGTCCACATCTGCGAAATTTTGAGATGTCCATTTCCTTGATGTCAAATGAATGAGTTTATTTACTCTTCCTCCAGCTCTCCAGTAAAGAATGTCTGAATGATTGTCATCTTGTCATGCCCAGTCTGTTTCCTCCCAGTATTCTTTGCCAAAGAACAACCTTAACAGTTTACGCTAAAGGAGCGATTTAGGTCCTGCTGTCACTGAATTTCCCTTGACCTCTCTCAAGTGCACATGCGAGACACAATAGATGCAGGAAGGAAGCAGAATTCTTGCATCCTGTTTTGGATCTAGAAGATTGTTTGCATCAATTTAGATTCTTGCACCAACAAACGCAATCGCACACACACCCAGGAAAGTCTTTATGCATGACGCAAGCTAAAGTGCTTCACGAGTAAAATACCTGCCCAGTATCTGTTATAGCAACCATGTGCTCCACATGCTTCAGGAGACTTTTCAGTAGGACGGGGTACTGAAAATGTTCAGTCACAGCCTCTCTCGACTCTTCTATAAAAAAAGTAAAAGACTAAACTTTATTCAGATGTGTGCATCATTTCCACATGACACCTCAGTTTGTATTTGATTTTTTTTCTTCTTATTATTATTATTAATATTATAATTATTATTATTATTATTATCACTTTATTATTATAATTATTCATTTGGAAGTTGTAGACATTTGAATGAAGTAAATTCAGTGCTTTGTGTTTTCAGTGTACTGCACTCCTAATAGAACTCCTGCTTCATCTCTCTAAATATCATTCATCACAACAGAGTCATACAGTGAACTCTTTCTCCCTCCTGA
Source organism: Prochilodus magdalenae (assembly GCA_024036415.1). NCBI lineage: Eukaryota > Metazoa > Chordata > Actinopteri > Characiformes > Prochilodontidae > Prochilodus > Prochilodus magdalenae. Next base: position 723,048 of record JAMWET010000180.1, on the reverse strand, counting down.
TTGAAAAGTAATGTTAAGTGGTTTGGGTGTAGACCTCTTACGTAAGCCGCCCTCTGTGTAGCCTTTATATGGCTGCACTAAGGCTTTCACAGCTACACCCTCTCTACAAAGCAGCACAGCATTAAACATGATTCCAGCCCACAGCCTCCTTGGAATTTTTCTGTGGTGTTTTTCTTGAATTTATTTTAATGCATGTGATCGACCTTGACCCATCAAACCCAATGCTGATTATTCAGATATTAAATTTTTTTTTATTATATTTTCAGTATAATCCACATGGTAACAAAATGTCGGCACAGTAGGGCAACACACAACAGCAGGACATCACATCGTCTGGAATGGACTATAGTGCAGTTCATTTACCTAAGTACTGTACTCAAGCACATTTCTTTTTTAAAGCTTTAAAAGTTTGCTCTGTTTACTTCATTAATGCTTCACTAATGTGTGTGCTTCTAGTCACTGCAGTTCACAATTTGACATTGTGAGACATGCAAATGATTCAAGTTCATGTTCTGCCATGCATGTGACGTAAGCAAGAATGAGCTTTTCTGACCCAACAGCCATGATTGCGTACATTCAGTGAGCAGTGATGCCCTCCATGAGTCCTCTTGTTTGTGCCAGCACCACTGGCAGACCGTTGGCAGGACTACATGCACACAGACCGTTACGACGACTGTCCTTAACTCCACGTCAACATCACCAAATACTAATATCATAGTAGCACAGGATGAAGAACGGGACATTTTAACTCCAGGCTTATTAATCACTCAAGTTACTGTTCAGCAACAACCATGCCGTACTTAGTAACTTCTAGAGAACAACAATGTAATTAATATAATTGTGAGAAGCTGAAGTGTGGGCCCGTGAAACAGACCAAACTGTGTTTAGAAATAGATTTTTACTACCTAAACAGACAGGAACAAGACAAATTCAGCTAGAGAAAGGATCGGTTAAAAGGAGCTGCCCACAAAAAAATGCAGCCACCCGGCCTTATTTTCGTCACAGGCATGTGAGTGCAGGTTCCTCCTCAATAAAAACCAACCTGCATCCTCTTCCATGTGTGCACAAGCACCAGAGTGTAGGCATCAATGAGAAGTTGCCTGACATGCTGAGTCTTATCATGTTCACATACCCGGTACATTTCATTGGGTTTATAGGGACTTTGCCTGTTGACCACCTTTATCAGAGCGCTCCAGGGCTCACATAAATTGGCATGGGCAGGAAAATCTTGTAAAGGAGCATAAACACAGGGCTTGACGACAGAGTTCCTGTCCGGAGGGTTTGGAATTCTCACCATGGCTGAACCACTCCTCAACAACACCACCTCCCCATCCAGTCCACAAGCCCTCCACCCAAGTGGAAGCCGCTGTATTTCCTCTACTTAACTAAAGGAAGTGCCAGAATAAGCAGCCGTGAGCTGGATGCAAGTACCTCTCCTTATGAGCGTTAGCACTGTCTAGCCTTTCTGAAGCTGCAGAGGGACACCACTGGTGCATCATCCTGTACAGTACCATGGCTTCCAGGGTCACTGTCCTATTACTCTCTTGTCTTTTGTTCCTAGGTAAGTAAAAGATTTCCTTTATCAGTGTGCTGTAGGCTACCCAGTGCATTTGTGGGATTGCATTTCCTTCCCAATGGAAGCTGAAGCAATCTTATAAAAAGACAGAAACTGTTCTATGCGTGATGCCACAGCAGGACCTGAAAATCCACCTTGCAGTGGATTTCAGTGTTCTTTAAGTTGCTTAAAGAAGGATCCACTGAAAGATTCCTAAGGGTGCCTAAAGGTTCCTATTTTTGTGGATGAGGTGAGTGAGTGGGTTTTAGAAGAGGCTTTGAAGTTTACAGATTCTCCACATAACAAAAAGTTTCTCTACCAGTTAAAAGGGTTTTCCTAGAACTAGGCATCCAAACCAAGAGCCATTTGGGAGCCTTCATTTTAATGAGGATGTTTGTTGAAACGTTGCAGTGGACAGTCTTTTATGTCGAGTTTTATGATGAATGAAAGGCATTTTCGTTCTTACCTGCACTGAAATGGACTTAAAATGCTGAAGTTATTTGACATGTTTTATACTGCAATCCATTTTTTTTTAAAAATTGAAACTGCTAGGTAAATCAATATGTATCCTAATTTAAGCAGGAAGTGCCTTTCACAGCCATCTTTACTGTCTCCACATGGTTAGTAAAATGCCACCACTGAACTTGTAGAGACCAGTCTTAAGGAAAGTGTTTATTTCTAGGCTGGATATGAGGTGAAGGTTCAGACTTGAGATGATATTTAGACATAACCATAATCAGATGAACCTGGACCTGAAACCTGAAAATCTAACCTGTAGAAACAGTTTCAATACTATACACCTGATACCCTATGTTTTTAGATGTTATAGTTAAGTATTTTCAGGTATTGTAGATGTTGGTGTAGGTTCTGTTAAGTTATCTGGTTTGAGGTTTGAAATTTGAGGCATTCCAGATGATAATTTTATCCAAACCAAAAACCATTTGTGTGTCTTTATTTCCCTAATTGTGCTTCTTCATGTTACTTTATAATAGAATAACTTCATACATGTTACTGCAACAACTTTAGTTTTCTATAATTGAAAACAGAGATTTCAGGAGCACGGCAGTGGATGTGTACAGCAGCAAATAAGATCCCCTGAGGCATGCCTTCTTGAGAAAAGATCTGCTAACTGATCATGGAAAGTGAGGAGCGGCAAATTCTGTGGATGTTTGTTTTTCTAGTGTAAGGGAATCAGTCAAGAGTGGGCATTTTCTTCTCTAGGCTGTGGGTGGTTGTGGCGATAGTTGGTGGGAACTGCTCTGCCCACTCACTCTCAGGGGATCAGGTGCATTGTCCAGCGAGTAAAACCTCAGTACGGCAAATCTTCCATCATAGATCAACAATACAACCAGTAGGCTGGACAACACCCAGAGGCTGAGGAGGCTGGAAACTTTAGTGTTTATTTTTTCCCCTTGTGTAAAAGGTTAACCAACACAAGGTATTAATCAGGGTAATAGTTTGAATCGGTTTCAAAAGTATTGTATAATCAGCTGCATCCGTGTCAAGAAGCAATCCGCTATTGTCCCTTAATGGTTCTTGATTTGGACATCTGGCTCTATGAAAATCCTTTCATTGGTAAAAGTAAATATGCAGTAGAAAGGAAACTGCATGTCTGAGTGAGATGAGGATTAAGGTTTTTATAAACTGCTGTGTATACATTTTTAATTGGGATTATTTGGGTTATAAGAAGCAGAAAAAACAAGCAAATCCTAAAAGATTAGTTTTCAGGTGTGGATAAAACCCTGCAGCTTTGTTTAAAACTGATAGCTTCCAAAAAAAAAAGGAAGCAGTACTGTATACTGTAATAATAATAACAATAATAAAAATAATAATAAATACTACTATAAATACTGTGATAATAAATACTATTAAAAATACATTAATGTTGTAAAAATACTATAATAAATATGGTTATAAATGTGGTATTAAATACTATGATAAATACGGTAATAAATGTGTTTTTGTACTATAATAAATACGGTAATAAATGTGGTATTAAATACTATAATAAACATGGTAATTAATGTGGTATTAAATACTATAATAAATATGGTAATAAATGTGGTATTAAATACAGTAATAAATATGGTAATAAATGTGCTAATAAATACTATGATAAATATGGTAATAAAGGTGGTATTAAATACTATAATAAATATGGTAATAAAAGTGGTAATAAATACTATAATAAATATGGTAATAAATATAGTAAAAAATACTATAATAAATATGGTAATAAATGTGGTATTAAATACTATAATAAATATGGTAATAAAGGTGGTAATAAATACTATAATAAATACGGTAATAAATGTGGTATTAAATACTGTAATAAATATGGTAATAAATGTGGTAATAAATACTATAATAAAGACGGTAATAAATGTGGTATTAAATACTATAAAAATACGGTAATAAATGTGGTATTAAATACCATAAAAATACGGTAATAAATGTGGTAATAAATACTATAAAAATACGGTAATAAATGCGGTAATAAATGCGGTAATAAATACTATAAAAATACGGTAATAAATGTGGTAATAAATACTATAAAAATATGGTAATAAATGTGTTATTAATACTATAATAAATACGGTAATAAATGTGGTTATAATACTATAATTAATACGGTAATAAATGTGGTATTACATACTGTAACAAATATGGTAATAAAGTGGTATTAAATACTATAATAAATACGGTAATAAATGTGGTAATAAATACTATAAAAATATGGTAATAAATGTGGTAATAAATACTATAATAAATACGGTAATAAATGTGGTAATAAATACTGTAATAAATACGCTAATAAATGTGGTATTAAATACTGTAATAAATACTATAAAAATATGGTAATAAATACGGTAATAAATGTGGTATTAAATACAGTAATAAATATGGTAATAAATATGGTAATAAATATGGTAATAAATACTGTAATAAATAACACAATTAATACGTAATAAATAATAAATACTGAACCGTTTAAAAGAATATGTTTAGAATACGTACCAACTAAATAAAAAACATACAATCTACAATATCTACAATACAGAAATTCTCTACTGAAGATCTTAACAACTTATTTACACAATTCTGAGAAGCTAAAGCCTGAGTGGCCTGATAAAGCAATGTAACATGGCAGGTAATAATATTAGCATATTCCATATTGGCATAGCAGTGGACTGAAACACACAGAGAGAAAATGTTCAAGGTTTGAATTTTGAGACTTTTTTTAAAAAGACATTACCAGAAGAACAGCAATGAGCAGAGTGGAAACCGTGTGCGTTTCCCACGTTACTTATCAACACTGTAAATGTATTGTTAAGGATGTTCCGAGTCTGAGACTGATTATGTGATGTAATGGAATGTGTCACTGAAGACATTTAGGGCAGTATATTCAGTACTCAGCCGTCACTACTTTACAAGTACTCTCCCCACCCTGTTCGGGCTTTGGCATTCATGCATAAGAACATAAATCAAGCATAATTATAATAGGACCAGACAACAAGTGGATAGAAACTGTGTCCGTCTTGGAAAGGAAACATTGACAGGAAGCTGCCGATAGCCTCCTGGGAATGAAAGGGTGCCTTGCAGGATGCAGCTTTTCACAGCTGTGCTCATAGGCAGAGGATGTGTGTACTGAAGGATGAGAGAATGCTGCTTTTTGGTCATTGGACAAAAATGAAAGTCTTTAAATCCTTTTGTTAACGCCTCAAACGAGTCACATTAGCCCGTGCCAAAAAGGAAAGACTCAAACGTTCACCCTGTGATCTTAAAGTCAGAGCTCATGAGATAAAAGCCCAGATGTTTGTCGGCTAGCATATGAATAGTATGTGAGCATTCTGACTTTTCAGTAGGCTATATCTAGAGAAGCCCATTCCAGCCAGGTAGAGCAGAAAGGTGGTATTTTCTTCCTTTTCTGTTTCTGGCAGCAGAATCTCAAAATATGGACTTCTGGATGACTCAAAACAGTCATTTTTTAGCGGAATATTGCCATAATATCTTGAAATTATTAGTAATATTCACAAATTAATCCTTTGTTTTTTCTAGATTGGGACCTAATGTGACATAATGAGTTACTGAATTTCAAGAAAATTAATATTAGTGTTTATAAAAGCCTATTTCAAGGTTAGGGTTAGGTTAGATGCGTCTTTTGAGCCAATTTTGAGCTAAAGTAGCCTTATAACAGATGAGGTCTTGAAATTTGAAATTGTAGGGTTACATCAGTTGGCATTACAGCTAATATAGTTGTCATGTAGCTTTATGAACAGTCCCCTGTTCATGTTTGACATATTTTGACATATTTTGCACAAAAGGCAAATAAATTTGAGATATTAAGTCAATATTTTGAGAATATCAAATATTTCTCAGAATATTACATCAATATGGTAATCTAGTGCTGGCCAGAAATGGAGAGGAAAAAGCAGGTCTTTTTTTTATCACTCCATCCATCTCAGTACTGCTAGTAACACTATAGACAAACAATGGAGTAATGATGCTCTCTTTTACCATTTAGCAATCAAGTCTACTTCAGCTGACGGTAAGCCTGCTCTGTGTATCACAATAGCTCACAATAGCTACACTGCTGTATTTACCGTCACTCTCTTCTCTCTCATCTCACTTTCATTCTGTGCTTCCCAGTCAGCCGCTTTAAAGCAAAGGTTGTTAAGTAATCAAGACTCCATCCTGAAGACTGTGATTTGTCTTTGTTGTTGTTTGTGTTGTCTTTTGAACAGTGTGTAATGTGCTCAAGTGTATTTGAGATTTGAGGCTAGCGTGGGTGAATCAGGCACAAGGCTTGCATGATGCTAATTGGTGTATATAAACTTTAATTTCAAGCTTGTTAGCCACATTAGTCTCATATTTTCAGTGAAAAACATTAATTAAAATTTTGAAATTACATTTTTTATGACTACCACATTGAGTTTTCATCTGTAAGTTCAGTAATCCAGAGCGGTTTGGTGTAAAATAGTTCCTTGTAGAGAAACATACCTGCTCTCATTTTCTTTACAGTGGGTTGTAAAGAACCAGGGCTTGTGATCACTACAACGCCATCAGTCATCTTATTAGACATCCAAAACCACCACTGAACCAACCTGTGCCTCCAGAAGGTTTTTGATATCGTGCTGATGATGGTACACTAGTGATAAATGGGAGGTTTATTGCGGGGTACTTTTGCTTGTGATTGTCTGCGTGTGCCTCACCACCGTAACCAGATTTAAAAACATATTGTAGGCCTTATCCCGAAACTGCTGTCCCTGGAATCCGCAAGTATACTAGTTTCCTTTTTGTGTAAAAGCTTTCTGTGAGGAAGCCTTTAGAGGCATCAGTCTCCTCAGTCTCCTGGTTCCCATCACCACCACTCTGAAACATTCTGACTCCAACCGCTAAGTTTTAGTGATACCTCATTGGCTCGGGGTGAGCCAGCTCTTTTAGGTGAATGTCGGGAGCTGACTCTCGCTGAGGAGCTGATTTTATTCTTTAGCCATTTTCTTGTAAATCAACACAAATCAAATAAGCAGATCTCATGACACTGTAGCTGGAAATCCCTCCCAGCGCCTGCTGCTTTGTAGGTTTGTCTGATTTTCTTCTCATCAGTTCCCATGTAATAACAAGTCATGTCTCCACATGAGCCTCATTAGTTCGTCTGATTGTTTACTTTTATTGGCCTATGCTTGATGGATTTGCCTGTGTTTGGCTGGTCTACCATGTGATCTATTAATATATTAGTAGGCGTAATCGTTAACATGACAACTTTAATAACCAATCATTTAAATCAGTGCTACATAATGAAGAGCACTTAGGAGCTGAAAGAGCCCACTCTTATATGTGAACTAAGCGGGTTGATCTCACTTAAAAGAGTAAAAGGGTTGGAATGTCCATCATTAAGAAGTTTCTCTAGAATGGAGCGTTTCACATCAAACCACTCTGAAAGACTTTCTTTACATCCTCTGCGCAGCATAAATAGTCACAGGTCAAAGTCAGCTAACTCTAATTAGAGTAAGTAACTAATATCACTGTGTTGTGATAGGAATCCATCAAAGACTGTAACTGTAAAATGTAAACTAGCAATTCTAGATATGACTATTAACTACTGTAGTACAGATATCACATGCCTGATCGCTAACAAGCCGGTCATTAGCTAATTGTGCAGCTTGTCAGTGATTTGTTCAACACTGATAAAGAGTCTTCCAGAAACATCTCCATGGTGTTGTGACTGGCTTTGTAGCTTCTGAAGACAGTTTATGATTTAGTGAATGGTATTAGAAATATTAATGGAAATCTTTGTTTACTATCTGTTTACTATTTAGATGTTCAGAGCACTACCAGCACAACAACTGTGGCAACTGGTAAGTATCTCTGTAACTGATCAGTACCATACTGGAGGGTTTCTCTGCTGTGTACTTTTTCCTGAAGTACTCTGTTTGTTTTGACTTTTGAAATTTACAACATGTTCTTTAGTATGTGAATATGTCCATGTTAGTCAGCCATGTTTTGCTCATCTGACAAACCGTAATAAAGTAAGCTAATTAGCTCTGAAATATATAGATGTGTTGTGCTGTGGGTGGGGGATGGTTGGCATGTTTGTTGGCATGATGGTCAGCCTGTTGTCTGAAGCATGTTTATGTTATATGTTTGTAACACAAACTACCGTCTAAATAAATAAAATAGATTATTACACAATCCTAACATGCGCATATTGAGTTTAGATTTATTTGTATCTGACCTATTTTATTTTAGCTAATTGAACATCAAATAGTGACTGGGAGTCTAGAATAGGCCTGACCTAGTGTGATGGAAAGAGTCTCAGTGGATGGGAAATTGAGGTAAAACGTTTATACTGTTGCTGCCCAAACAAAACAAGGAAGGGAGAGGGCAGAACCAATGTGTCATTTTTATTGCAAAAATATTTCAACCTACATGATTTTGGAGCCTTTCTGTTGCTGAAATTGTCAGATAATATAACAACATGCTTTTAAAGAAAAATAAAAAATTGCAAAAAGAAGGACATTTTTTTTGGAAAGTGAGAAGTTTCAGTTACAGGCAGTGATTGCGAATCTGAAGACCGACTGTTGATATTTAAACTCAGCAGCAAAACAAATACACCTCCTCCCTTCCGTGCTTCCTCAGAAGCTACCCAATTTCATGGTTATTGCCAAAGCAAATGACACAGAGCTAGCAAACATGCTTTTCTGGATCTTCATAGCCATAAAACCGTTTGTCCATTGTACTCGCAAATACCATGATATAACGGCACAGCAACTAATGTATCTACTGTTAGCTACAGCTGTCCCTACAGTGGCTGCTGAGATGCTAACCAGCAAACAGGACAAAGCATTACTGGTTCTGTGAAACAGCAAAAATAATCATGTTCCTCATATTATAAGGGGAAACAGAGTAACCTCCTTATCCCTTTTCATGCCTTTTAACTCTCCATGATGCTGAAATCAGCTTCTTTTTCAGCAGGTTATTGTCTGAGTTTTTCCATTTCATGCTAAATGGTGCAGCAGCTGCATTCTGACATTTCAGCTTCTTGTTTAAATTTTCCCGTTCCACCTTAAATGGTGCAGCAGTTCCATGCTGGTGCCTCTGTCTACCCGTTATGCTTTTTGTCAAACTTTTCTGTTCCATATGAAATAACGTAGCAGCTCCATTCATATGGCTCAAGTGTCAGAGTAAAACCACTGCTCCATTTAAGGAGCATCAGGAAACGGGAAAACTCTCCACTATCAAAACGCTTCAATGTCAAACCCATTAGCTTATATTACCCCAAGTACATATCATTTAAAATTGATCTGACCTTTCAAAGTTTACAGTGCAAAGCTTTGGACCTATTACCTAATAATCAAACAAACAGTGTGAAATAAATGGAGAAGTAATATTTTACAAATTGGTATCTCTGTTATTTATGAACAGGAGGTGTACATTGTCCACCCCTGCTCAGTGCAGGACAATGATAAAATAGCTGAAATATTTCTCACATTTGAAAGATTTAAACACAGCATTTAATGTTTATATCTGGAATATAAAATCAGAAGCTTGGATTATTTCTATTTGTGGCTTTGTCTTTTGAACATTTCACTGTAGTGCAAGTGCACAAGCGCACAACACAAACAAAAGCAGGAATACACTAGGATATATTTTCTGACATACTCTGAGGCAGAGGGAAACTCTCCAGCATAGCCTTATGGTTATATCACACTGTAGGCCAATGCATGGTAATAATACAGTCCTGTGTTTAACAGTGTACACTGTATGTTTCCTGTAGTAACAAATCTTTCTCCTTGTTTAGTAAAAGTGAGCAATCCAGCAGCATCAGCCAGTCATTCCAGCTCATTAAGCCCTAAGGATCCATTGCGTGAGTAGCCCTTCAACTAACCAGAAATGTACCTTTGGGGTGGGCACTTCATTTGCATGAACATGTGAGAGGGTTTCAGTTGTAGATGTACAGTTTTTCTTTCATTTTCTTTCAAATATTCAAATCAAATTCAAATTTAGGTACACCTGTTATGATCATGAAGAATGTCATATGATTCAAATAGTTTTCCTTTTTCTCATAGAATTAATTACTCGATATAGATACTGAGATATTGTAGCAAATACATGCAATTAAAAGCCAAGAATCTTCCAAGTATCTGTAAGACGTCTAGTCTGATCATCACTGATCTGATTGTTTCTGTCTTAGACCAATGTATGCTCCCCACACTCAAAAAAAGTTGCCTAAGGATCTTAAATGCAACAGAAACCCCTTATTTCCATTTGTTTGCAACACAAGAAAGCCCAAGCCCCATTATCCTTAGTAGTTGTTGCTAAGCCTGTCAAACTTTTGAAAGCCTGTCAAACAGTTGAAGCATTGTTCAACCATGAATAAACCATAAATAAGCTTTACAAGGTGTTCAGTTCAGTTTGACAGCTGGCTAAATGTGTATGTAGCCAATTTAATGCAACCAAAATGACACCCTTTAGTCACAAGTAGTGACAAGCAGCAGGTGTGCTGAAGCTAGCTGAAGCTAGCACTGGAGCTATCGGGAACATTTGCCTTTTACACAAGGTCTGTCAGTAGGCTTTCATGAAATAATGGTTATGATAGTAACACAGATAAAGTGTAGCTTACTTTACAGCACAAATCTTTTTCTAATATTGACTTGTGAGCCAGGCCCCCCAGATGAAGTATAGGCATGCAGAAATGGCATTAAATTACAAATTAAATTAAACAATCTTCCACAGAATCAGGAACGATATGGATGATTTACTGCCCTCGCCAGTCTTTCGCTTTTAGAGATGATTGTGGTTTCCTGGGAGCTAATCAGTCATAATTTTGCAAACACCTTTAAAGGCTCTATGACCCGGACTTGCTTGGTGTGCAAGTTTAATTTCTCCTAGCTGTTTGTAATTAGTAGGACCTAACAAGTATAAAAACTAAACGTTGCCTTTGTACAGGAAGTTGTTTTGGCTAAATCAATGTCCTCATATGAGGCCAAAGAAAAACTCTGCATCAGTTGAATGGAATTTTCAGTAAAATGATAACAGATTTTTTCTACTGTTTAGAAAACAAGGCTAGTGAAAAACCGATACATTCACCTACCACAGCCTCCTCTGCACCAAATGGTAAGTTCCACTCTAACCAACCACTACCACCCCACGGTTTCACTTCCGTGGTCATCATCATCTCTTCTTTCAGTGCTGTGGTTCCAATGCCTGGTTCTGGAGTAGCCCTGAGATGAACATTTCAGCATTTCTTCTGCTTTAATAAGCCTCCTTCAGATCAGGAGGCCGTGATATGTATATGCAACCATGCATGGCTCCAGGACAAGGATTCAGAACCACTAAACGAGACCCGGACTTGCTTGGTGTGCAAGTTTAATTTCTCCTAGCTATTTGTGATTAGTAGGACCTAACAAGTATAAATACTAAACGTTGCCTTTGTACAGGAAGTTGTTTTGGCAAAATCAATGTCCTCATATGAGGCCAAAGGGTCAATGTTTTAAAAAACATCATGGTGCAGAGAAGCAGCAATGTAATGTCTTCATATGAGGACGCTGCGGTCTCAGGAGGATAAAAGAGCAATTTGTAAGGAGATACAACCTGTTCAGTTCATACTCCAAACAAGCAGGGGGCAAAGAGTTGGCGGTGGCAGTTGTTATAATAGTTGCTTGCCAGAAGCTTCAGCCATTGTTGTGCTTACTGATCCTTTCATTGGCTAAATGATTTAACGTGTAACAGAATCTCCAACATGATTCACAATAGGTTGCCATAGGCTGTGGAGCAGTGCCACCTCTTCATCCTCTCATTCTGAACACTACAGTGCCACTGTGACGATTATAAAGCAGTATTACGAGACATCAGATTCTAAAGCTTATTATTCAGTTACTATGTGGAGAGCAGTGCACATAAAGACTTGCTTATGAGAACGTTTGAACAGTTAAAAAGATATTTGGCCTCATAGATCAATATCATTGGTCTATCTTAATATACCTTAATCTATTCACCAGTATCTTGGTGGAGGTGTTTGGAAGCCACAGGACTGTTTATACTCTTGTGTTCTTCACCTATCAGCACACTATGACCATCCACAACGTCATACGGATATCCTTGATCAGTGATTCTTGACTCATCTTGTAAATAGTATATACGAGTCATGAGCTTTTCCAGCCTAAGCTTATAACTGTCATTCCAAGTCTTGTGGTACCATGTTGGACCATTTCCCTCTGTAGACATTTTATCCTAACCCGTAAGCTCACTCTGCAATTTTCAGTAAAATGATAACAGATTTTTTTCTTCTGTTTAGAAAAAGTGGGTAATGAAAAACCGGCAGTTCCACTTACCACAGCCTCCTCTGCACCAAATGGTAAGTTCCACTCTAACCAACTACTACCACCCCACGGTTTCACTTCCGTGGTCATCATCATCCCTTCTTTCAGTGCTGTGGTTCCAATGCCTGGTTCTGGAGTAGCCCTGAGATGCACATTTCAGCATTTCTTCTGCTTTAATAAGCCTCCTTCAGATCAGGTGGCCGTGATATGTATATGCAGCCATGCATGGCTCCAGGACAAGGACTCAGAACCACCGCTTTACTGACTGGAGTAAATATGTGCTTGATGTTCTGTTGCTCGTTTAAGTCCTTTATATAGAACTTTCATTTGTTAATAGCAAGTGCTTCAAGTGCCACCACCCCAAGCAACATAAAGACAACTATCCAGACAACTGAACTTACCACCTCATCTAAAGGTTTGTGTATGCATGTGTATAAACATGAAAGTGTTCAGTGCAAAACCTGATGAGTTAACCTGCTAACTTGCAGGCCTATGATTCAGTTAGTGTGATAAGGAGGAACATGGGCCCACCTTTCACCCTTGTAGTAAAGTAAAAACAAATTGACAAACAAAACAAAGAAAAAGTGGTGAGAAATTCAATTGCCTTCAACCATTTTACATTTAGTTACCCAAACCATTTGATCATTGTTCCCTAAGCTGATTCTGAACACAGTTGTTTATGGTATACATGTGAGCACGTTAAGTGAATTGTACTGACCTGCATTCACAGCCATTAAAAATAAAATTCCACCAATTTGCTCTACCTGACTTTCTGAATTGGAACTCTGGCTCAAACTGATACAGCAGAACTGACGCCATTGTAAGAATAGCCATAGATGTGTGAGAGGGGAACTAATAGCAGGATCCCGCTATGGTGGTTAACCATTCAGAAAAGAGTTTACAAACTGACCAGTCAAAGCACACCTGCATCATGTGGAGATGGAACTTGGATACACATGTACAAGATGAAAACTGAGGCACGTGATCTGTTCTAGCATACCACAAAAATAAATGAAGAACAGTGAAAATGGAGATTATACACAGAAAATAATACACACTGACCTGTTCTGATATTGGTATAACGTTCAGATGAAATAACCATAATTTATCACATCGCTGACTGCAGACAAGAGAATTTTGTGTTTGTAGAAGTTTAGAAGGAGGAAAGACACTACAGCCACACCGCCTTAATCTCTAACAAATCTAATATATCATAGTAGCATGGCTTTGTAGCGAAAGGCTGCTAAACTGGCCTGCCTGCAATCCAGATCTGTTACCCACTGAAAACATTTGAGACAGCAGTTGTTGACTTCAGTTCCCAAACGCTCACAGAGTGTTGTTCGAAGAAGAGTTGATGAGCACAGTGGTAAACATCAACCTGTCCTAACGTCAACATCAAAATTCCGAATAGGCATATACATCTCAAAAAAAAAACTGCTGAATCATGACATGTTTGTCCCTGAACTATGTTAAAGGTTTTGTACTAAACAAAAGAGATACATTTTTAATGTACCATAAAAAACATCATTACTTATTGTACCTTTTTTTTCAGATGGGGTCACAAACACAACAGAGAAGGGCAAACAAGTGACTGGGGACACACGTTAGTAGCTTAATTATTGCAGGAAATTATGAATGATTAATAATAGCACATAAATAATGTTACTCTATGTAATATACCTAATGGTAATTTGTCTTTATATGTATATACATATACATTTATATATTTATAGTCTTGTCTTGTGTATTATATATTATATATATATATTTTTTTTCTCTTCCACAGGGGTCCAGTCTACTCAAATAACAACAACACCAACATCTAACAACAACAACGGTACATCTAACTTTTTCTCTGTGATGTTTGTAACACACATTGTTGAATGTCACTTCCCAACTGGGGAAATACACATCAGAAATTCAGGCACTGGGTTGATATTAACGTGTCCAAAGTGGAACATGACATGCTTACAGCTAGCCTACATACTACATACATATGTCCACTCACACAACTATACAGTTGTTATGTTCATCTTGCTCTGTGCATATACAAAATTGACTTTATCCTGTTTCTGGTCACAGGACCACTGTTGGCTAGATACTTTGATTGGTAGATTGTTTGGGTGATAGTTATCTGCCAGCCCAATAATTAGAATCCAATCACAATCTGACACACCTGCTCCAATAATAAACGTCTTCATATGTCCTGGTTTGGCTGAAGTGCTGATGCATTAGTGTTCAGGGGAAGGTAGCATGTCAGATGCGGATCAGAACCAAAAAAAACTCCAGCAGTTTGTGACCACTGTCCTTTCCTTATAAAATGGCCAGTGGGTGTGAGCACAAGCTATGTGTTTTCATAAACAGGCAAGTCAGTGCTAATAAAAATAAAATGCAGGCTGTTAAATGTAGTATCACACTAGCAAAAGTGAAACAAAGGTGTTGTGTGTACTGTAAATGTATTCACAGGAACTGTATTTTCTTCCAGAACTACCAGCCTCCACCACCAACAACTCAACGTCTTCAGATAAGAATGTCTCTGCTAATAGCACCAGTACACAAGGTACGTTAATACATATGTAGATGTAGAACTAACAGAATCTGATATCTATAATTATACAACCTTGTTTCCATTTTTAAATAGAATTATTTTTTATATTATATTTATATTTAATTAAAAAGGAATTAATTAGCAACAGGTTAGTAACATGATCATCCCAGACAGACTGAGTCTTTCAGAAGTAAAGATGAGATGGGATTCTGAATGAGGTATACATGCTTGCATATAGACAATGTCTTTTTCAGGCAGGGTCTTGTTTATTTCAGCAAGACGCTGCCAAACATTCACAGCGTAATAAACACTGCTCCATAGTAGAACAGTCCGGATGTTAATAAAAATTAAAAAAAACACTGGAAACAATAAACACATTATGAGTGGAAACCTTTGACCTCAAGCTCTTGAGCAGATGAAATCCTATATGAAGCAGAAAACCATTTCACTTTACTACAGCAATAGTTCTCTTCAGTTCCCAAACGCTTAAGGAGTGCTGTTAGAAGAGGATGTGAAGAACACAGCGGTAAACATCAACCTGTCATCAAAATTCAAAATAGGCATATCTTAGTTTTGTAGTTTTGTACTAGTTTAAAAGGCTTGTACTAAATAAATCAGCTACATCTTAATGTAAAGTAAAAGGCATCATTACTCATTGTATCGTTTTCTTTTCAGAAAACAGTGGGAAAACAGAGGATGCTAACCAGAAGGCTGAAGGCACTGGTAAGTATCTTAAATATTGCATTACGAATAATGAATGATTTATATAGCACGTGAATAACATAATGTATAGGTATGGATTAGCCCTGTACAGCTCTTCATTTTAAGCATTGTTATCTAATCAGAGATTTATAGACTAGCTACCCATAAAAGAAATGCAATTACAAGATCGAGGAACTGAACTCCTCAAGCTTTTAAAGAGTTAATGGTATCTGCCCATCATATATATACTCATCATCACAAGAACAGATGCACCCAGAAGGACATGTCTGATTGTAATGCTATTCAGAAGGATGATAAAGGTTACTTAAGGATATAAGGATATGCTATTTACAAGGCCAATTAAAAATGTATGATGGCTGCAGATTTTGAATTTAGTCATTAATATTTGTCATGCTATGGTCCTCATGCTGCAGGTATTAAATATATTTCTATTGCTGTGTTACAGGTAATATTATGATGTCACAGATAACAGATGTTTTACTTTATTTTACAGATAAAAAATACCTTTGGTTTCTGGTGCTAGTGGGAGCTGCTATTGTTGGCATAGCAATGTACGTCAGGTCCAAATGTTTCAAAGTCCATCATCATCCAGGTATTTATCAAAATGCAAATTTCAAACATACAGAGAGTACTTCAAAGGTGTTCTAGTTGCTAATTTAGTTGCCCCACTTAAAGGCCACACACTAGTTTGTCCATCAATGGAAAGAGACCACCACAGGACCGTCACTGACCCTTCTCAGTAAACCAGTGACCCTGACACTGGAACTAGTATATTCAAATAAGGTGGTCTAAACCCTCTGTATCACTGCGTAATAGAGTGACATATTATATTCCACCAACCAAAATACCCAGCCATCAGTGGTCCTCTGGTCAGAAACTGACCACTGATGATGATCATTAAACAATAACCACTACAAAGTTATAGTTATAGATTGTGCATCTACAAAGTGGTTCAGCAAGGTAGATGTGCCCAAGTGGCCTGCATAGGTGGACAAAGACAAACCATGTACTTGCAAATGATTGTGAGAAATACCCAGGGTAGGATATTACTGCAGGAAAAGTGGAAGTATCTCGCTTTAGACCTCCAAAAAAGTACTGAAGTATTTACTTAAGTATAGAACGTAACCGTAGCATGATTCATTATGGCTCTAACCTCGTATTATAATTTCTGGAACAAGACTCTTAATCAGCTCATTTTAGAAGACACTCTTAGACACTGTCCAACAGGTCAAAACAAGATCAAAACAAACTGACCACTGTACCCTGCCTGGTGAACCCTCCGTGCGCTTCTTTCGTTTATACTTGTTAAGTTTATATGCACATATAAGCCCAAAGGAGTCCACATAGTGTAGTGGAGTAAAAAGTAAGATATTGGAGTTTGAAATGTAGTGTAGTGTAGTGAGTTAAAGTAAAACACGGAAACACTTCAGTACAGACCAAAAACGACTTAGGTACAGAGACACATTACATTTACTTCATTACTGTCCTCCCCAGGTGGCCTCTAAGTGTATGTGTACAGGTGTGTATGTGATTTACATCAAGCATTGTTCTTTCTTTGTGCCGTTTTAGAGACGACAGACAATGGAACTGAGAAGTAAGTGTTCGTTTTGATTAAGAGACCTTCTCTTTGTGACTGTGCAGAGCCTGTCATGCAGTACTTAACTTCTGGAAGGTCTAACATTAGATTCTGTGTGCTCTTCAGAGGTGGCAAAAGTACACAAGTCCCTTACCTAAGTAAAAGTACAAGTAATATAAGTCATAATATACTTAATAAGATTTTTTTATACTTAATTAACTTAATTAGAATTATAAAAAAAAGAACACACTCAGTAATGACTAAAAGTAGAAAAGTAAAAGAGTTTTCTTTCAAATTATTTCTAATTCATTTTTAACCATTATATATATATATTTTCTTATTAACAATAAAAGCTGTATATCTGCAAAGCTGAGTATACAGGATGATTAATACTAGACTGCATGCATCACCCAAAATTTGAAATAGACATTGTTGTAATCTCTACTAGGGAAAAAAAATACTGATATTAATTTTAGCATTTAACACTGAGCACCAGATCAGATGATTCCTTAATGTAAGACAAGGCCAGAGTGGGACCTTTTCAGACTTGGAGCTACATAAGGAAGACCAGCCCACCCCAATCTCCACACACTCAGACAGACACAGCTAATGTCCAACAATGGGGAGCATTACTTCAGACTACATTCCTAACAGCAGAGCAGTCCTCACCCGACATATTCCAACACCCTGATACTAAATAACAGCCGTCAGTCAGAAAGCTGCACTCACGCATACATTTTAGTGTTTTCCCACTTTGGCTCAGGCAGGCGTGATTATTGGCTGTTAGATGGATCAGAAATGCCTTATCAGGAAAACACCACTA
>JAMWET010000179.1:0-89160 GCA_024036415.1 Prochilodus magdalenae | reverse complement strand
AAGGAAACCTGTTTGTGTGGAGTGTGCAACAATGAACTTTTACCACATAAACTAAATCAATTGAGAACTTAATGTAGGTTTTTAAGTGAATAACTATAGGGGCTCTCTGGAGACATTTTTACTAAAAGAGGTAAAAACAGAACAGAACTTATGTGCTTATTGAGTCTCTCAGCATTCCTGTGTTCATCAGAAACGTACTTCCTTTAACACTGGTGTGTCTGTTCTTTTGCAAGCGCAGCAGTGGAGTATCGGGTGTAGTGGAAATTTTTAAAAGGTGCAGCATTTGTGAGCAGTGCCGGTGTGTGGTGTCTGTCTCTAGGCAACTGTATACTAAGGGATAATATTGGTTTGCTGTGGTGCTCTATTCATCCAGTAAACTTTCAGAGAGCAGTAGAATGTCTTCCAGAGCACACTGAAACTGTTCTGGAGGCCCAACACCTTCCCTGTAATTTGGAAGAATGTCAGACATACACTTACATTTTCCTTCTCCCACCAGAGTATAAGGAGTTCAGACTCTCTGAGGGCTGTGAGGGGAATCTGGAGGTGTTCTACAATGGAACCTGGGGTAACGTGTGTGAAAATGGAATGACTGAGGAAACAGTTAGTTTGATCTGTCAGGAGCTGAACTGTGGAAGATCTGGAAATGGGAGGAATGCCAAAGCAAGGCTGGGATCAGCTCCTAACTGGCTGGATGATCTGAATTGTGATAAATATCATTCTACTCTGTGGCACTGTCCATCTTCACCCTGGGGGCAGAACAGCTGTGATAAAAACAGTGAGGTGGCTCACAT
This sequence comes from Prochilodus magdalenae, assembly GCA_024036415.1. NCBI lineage: Eukaryota > Metazoa > Chordata > Actinopteri > Characiformes > Prochilodontidae > Prochilodus > Prochilodus magdalenae. The sequence continues at coordinate 88,369 of JAMWET010000179.1, read as the reverse complement.
TACCTGCTCAGGTAGGCAGTACTGTCCTACAGGTAATACTGGGTTTATAAATATAGTGTTATTAATATGAACAGAAATGTTAAGGGTAAAATATGAAGCTGTGGTTTGAGCACAGTGCCCAGAGAGATCAAACTGTAACTTAAATTATTCAGTTACTACACAACTGTATTTCCTTACTCCAGATACGGGAAGCTCACCACCTGTTCATCCCACATGCTTTTTATCTCCCCACCAGCAGCAGTGCTCAAGTAAGACACTTCACTACCAGACATTTCAATGAACTGATCTTCAGTAAATCTTTTAGACAAACAATCTAATTTCAGTAAATATCCTCTCAACTATCCTATGATCCATAACCAGAGACGTTTTTCAGAATTACATTAAATTGTACTGACAGTGAAAGTCTGCACATGATTAGAATCAAAGGCTGAAACAAACCGGCTCACACAAACCTAAAATAAATAAAGAGTTCTGTATAGCTCCATTATAAGTTCCTGTATCTCCTCATGTGTGAAATGTGTGATGTAGATCACCTGCCTCTCAAGCTGAGTGGAAGAGATGGAAGCTGCTCTGGGAGACTGGAGGTGTATCATAATGCTAAGTGGGGGTCCGTCTGCGTTGATCGGTGGGACGTCAGGGATGCTGAGGTGGTCTGCAGGCAGCTGGGCTGTGGGCCAGTTAATGGGAGTATTGTGTTTGGTGCTGGTGAGGGGACTGTCTGGCTGAACAGAGTGAAGTGCACAGGGAATGAGATTCACCTGTGGGACTGTCCTCATTCCCTGAAAGACCACACTGACTGCTCCCACAGGCAGCACGCTGGAGTCACCTGTGCAGGTCAGAGGAACTGCTGGAGTTTTGAGTTTCTGTGTCCAGTAAAATGCAAAATATAGTTGAATATGAATATTATGTTATTAATATCACACACATCATTTTAATTATCGTTGTTAATGGTTACTTATGTTGGTTTGTTCGATTAAGCTTTTAAATTTTATGTTTTTTGTGTATTCTTGATTGTTTTGTGTTTTGATTCTGTGTGTAGAGAAACCTGTCCCCACTACTACTACTACTACTACTACTACTACTACAACTACTACAACTACACCCACACCACCAACCACCACCACCACTACTACAGGTACTGTTTTGTTACTTGGATCATTTATCTAATTATTTCTGAATATCTTATTCAGTGCTCCACAGAGTTTCTGTTCTGTTTATTTTTGCAGTGAAGAGCACAGCCGCTGTTCCACCCATCTATCCAGTGTCTCTCCTGGTTCTGGGAGTGGTGCTTTTCCTGACCTTAGTGCTTCTGGTTGTGCTGCTGTACCAGAACAGAGTGCTCAAGAGAGGTAGAGAGATTCAGAGATCATCTACAATCCACTTTCTGTACATTCTCTAAACATCATTAGTCCTTCAATCTCTCATCAGTCTTCTCTTCTACTGACCTGGCTCCATGTTCCTCTCTGTCTCCCTCACAGTGCTCTCTAAGAGGAGGCGTAAGACTCTGACTGAGGCAGTCTATGAGGAGATCGACCGCAGATACGTCACTAACAGAAATGACTCGACTGGAAGGGGTGAGTGATGTATGGGGTGTTCTACATGAGGGTGAGTAAGTGTCAGTAGAGGGGAGGACTGTGTCAAGGGGCCTAAAGAGAAGGCCTCAGCACACATACCATACTGATCTGAACATCCCAGTAAAATTCTGATAAAGCCTTAAACATCATGTCAGTAATTATGACTTATGAAGGGGGAGACAGTCTAACCCAAACCCTGTTACCACAATCACCTTTACACAGGAGCTTACACACTACACGCCCCTCTACTGACAAATACTGTCTCTGGCCTCCGGTGTGTCTTCATTTGGGTCAATGTTGCTTTTCACTATTCTCACCTTTTCCACTGAGTATAGAAAAAACACAACATAAAATAAAATATCCAGTTACTACTTACTTCTCCTTACCCATATTTACAGTCAGCAGCTGATCACAGCTCATTACTGAGTTACTACAGTAGACTGTGGTTCAGATGAGTGCTGAATGTAGATATGACTATATGACGTGTTTTTCTTTTGTTATTAAACTAACGTTTTTGTTTTTATGTGAGTTTTGTGTTAATATTAGTAAAACAATGAAAAAGTATTAACACATCTGCAGATGTAAACTTCTGTTCTCCTAAGAACATGCCAGTAGGGATTAAGTTGACCTTATGAATGAAGATAAATGGTTATTATAAGAGTAAATGAGTTATATGATAGTTTAGTGTATATTAGATGAAATGTACAGTAGAGTAGATCTACATGTAGTGTAGTGAGCTACTTCTGCTGATAAGCATCTATCAGGCAGCTGAAGTTAAACTGTCTCATCCTGTAGACCTTCCATTTTAGGACTTACAGAGAAACCACACAGCTGCAGGTGCGAGAGAGGGAGAGAGAAAGCAGGGGGGGGTTCAACTGTGTGTGTGTGTGTGTGTGTGTGTATGTGTGTGTGCGTGTGTGTGTGTGCGTGTATGTGTGTGCGTGTATGTGTGTGCGTGTGTGAGACTGAGAACCATCAATCAATAAGAGTGACTGATTGAACAAATGACAAACAATAAACCCAGTGAGTGATCAAATGAGTGACCAGTTGATAAGTCGTGAGTGACTGACCGAGTGACTGAATGACCGAGTGAGTGATCAAATGAGTGACCAGTTGATAAATCGCAAGTGACTGACCGAGTGACCGAGTGACTGATCAAATGAGTGACCAGTTGATAAGTTGTGAGTGACTGACCGAGTGACCGAATGACCGAGTGAGTGATCAAATGAGTGACCAGTTGATAAGTCGTGAGTGACTGACCGAGTGACCGATTGACCGAGTGAGTGATCAAATGAGTGACCAGTTGATAAGTCGTGAGTGACTGACTGAGTGTCCGAATGACCGAGTGAGTAATCAAATGAGTGACCAGTTGATAAGTCGTGAGTGACTGACCGAGTGACCGAATGACCGAGTGAGTGATCAAATGAGTGACCAGTTGATAAATCGCAAGTGACTGACCAAGTGACAGAGTGAGTGATCAAATGAGTGACCAGTTGATAAATCGCAAGTGACTGACCGAGTGACCGAGTGAGTGATCAAATGAGTGACCAGTTGATAAGTCGTGACTGACCGAGTGACCGAATGGCCGAGTGAGTGATCAAATGAGTGACCAGTTGATAAGTCGTGAGTGACTGACCGAGTGACCGAATGACCGAGTGAGTGATCAAATGAGTGACCAGTTGATAAGTCGTGACTGACCGAGTGACCGAATGGCCGAGTGAGTGATCAAATGAGTGACCAGTTGATAAGTCGTGAGTGACTGACCGAGTGACCGATTGACCGAGTGAGTGATCAAATGAGTGACCAGTTGAAAAGTCGTGAGTGACTGACCGAGTGACCGAATGACCGAGTGAGTGATCAAATGAGTGACCAGTTCATAAGTCGTGAGTGACTGACTGAGTGTCCGAATGACCGAGTGAGTGATCAAATGAGTGACCAGTTGATAAGTCGTGAGTGACTGACCGAGTGACCGAATGACCGAGTGAGTGATCAAATGAGTGACCAGTTGAAAAGTCGTGAGTGACTGACCGAGTGACCGAATGACCGAGTGAGTGATCAAATGAGTGACCAGTTGATAAATCGCAAGTGACTGACCGAGTGGCCGAGTGAGTGATCAAATGAGTGACCAGTTGATAAGTTGTGAGTGACTGACCGAGTGACTGAATGACCGTGTGAGTGATCAAATGAGTGACCAGTTGATAAATCGCAAGTGACTGACCGAGTGACCGAGTTAGTGATCAAATGAGTGACCAGTTGATAAGTCGTGAGTGACTGACCGAGTGACCGAGTGAGTGATCAAATGAGTGACCAGTTGATGAGTTGTGAGTGACTGACCGAGTGACCGAATGACCGAGTGAGTGATCAAATGAGTGACCAGTTGATAAGTTGTGAGTGACTGACCGAATGACCGAGTGAGTGATCAAATGAGTGACCAGTTGATAAGTCATGAGTGACTGACCGAGTGACCGAATGACCGAGTTAGTGATCAAATGAGTGACCAGTTGATAAGTTGTGAGTGACTGACCGAATGACCGAGTGAGTGATCAAATGAGTGTCCAGTTTATAAGTCGTGAGTGACTGACCGAGTGACCGAGTGAGTGATCAAATGAGTGACCAGTTGATAAGTTGTGAGTGACTGACCGAATGACCGAGTGAGTGATCAAATGAGTGTCCAGTTGATAAGTTGTGAGTGACTGACTGAATGACCGAGTGACCGAGTGAGTGATCAAATGAGTGACCAGTTGATAAGTTGTGAGTGACTGACGGATTGACCGAGTGAGTGATCAAATGAGTGACCAGTTGATAAGTTGTGAGTGACTGACCGATTGACCGAATGACTGAGTGAGTGATCAAATGAGTGACCGGTTGATAAGTCGCGAGTGACTGACCGATTGACCGAGTGAGTGATCAAATGAGTGACCAGTTGATGAGTTGTGAGTGACTGACCGAGTGACCGAATGACCGAGTGAGTGATCAAATGAGTGACCAGTTGATAAGTTGTGAGTGACTGACCGAATGACCGAGTGAGTCATCAAATGAGTGTCCAGTTGATAAGTCGTGAGTGACTGACCGAATGACCGAGTGAGTGATCAAATGAGTGACCAGTTGATAAGTTGTGAGTGACTGACGGATTGACCGAGTGAGTGATCAAATGAGTGACCAGTTGATAAGTTGTGAGTGACTGACCGATTGACCGAATGACTGAGTGAGTGATCAAATGAGTGACCGGTTGATAAGTCGCGAGTGACTGACCGATTGACCGAGTGAGTGATCAAATGAGTGACCAGTTGATAAGTCGTGAGTGACTGACCGAGTGAACAACTGATTCAGTGAGTGTTTCTTCTTTAACTTGTTCCCTGCCTGTAGATCCTAATGACCCACACCACTCAGAGGATTGTGGGGGTTCTGCATTCTGTGTTTCATGACTGTTCTGTTCTCCTCTAACAGGAAGTATCTTCTCTGAAGAATATGAGGATGTGGATGAGGATCTTCTCTCAGGTAAAAGACCAGAACATGTGTGTGTGTCCACTGAGACACATTACAGTCACAATATAGAAATACAGGAATTCATCTCTACATACATGTTTCATAAATGATAGTTTTACTGAATGTAGAATTTTAAAATTAATATTATATTATATTTAGAGAGAGAGAGAGAGAGAGAGAGAGAGAGACTGAATGAAGAGACGGAGTGAGAGATAATAGTAAATGTGTGTGTGATAGTGTAAGTGTCTAAGGGTTTGGGTTGATAGGGCATAGGTGGAGAGCCAGGGGTTTGTCTGTGTCTGTGTTGTGTCTAAGAGCGCCCTCTACTGTCTGCACTGATATCACTCCCCATGACTAACCCAGTTCACACTGGTCCACAGCACTCAGGGGATTGTGGGAGGTTCTGTGTTCTGAATGTGTTTATGTTCTGTTCTCCTCTAACAGGAAGTGTCCTCTCTGAAGCACAGCATTCAGGATATGAGGATGTGGATGAGGAGCTTCTCTCAGGTAAGAGGACCATGTGTGTTAAACTCCACTACACTGAGAAATATTACACTCACCATTTAGAAATGAGAGGCTTCATTATGAACATGTTTATTATATATTAAATATTATATATAAATATTAAATCTAATGTTTGAGAGTAATTGTAATATCTGAAACACAGCACTGAATCTGTGGAGTAACTGATTACATGTGTTCAGTCATATTTAATCAGTCATATGTACTGAATTACATGTGACCACCATTTGTCTGCAGCGGCACAACACAGTTCTAAAACTAAAAGATCAGATTTTAAATGAATCATAATCAAATGTGCTGCATGTATATGTGTGTTCAGTGGAGTTTTACTTCCACCCCAGTGTCCAGTATTTATGAGGAAAGTGATTTACTTTAATTCAGTTCCATTTTAGTTCTTCATGTTCTCTAGTATCACTTACAGCTCTTTATTGTTTCAGAGTGAAACTCTCTTTAACAGTGAGTCTAGTGTGTCTCTCTGATTAGAGGTTTGATTGATCTCTAGTTCAGAAATGATTCCCTGCAGGATCTTAATGGAGTTACACACTGAAAGTGTCTCTGAATCAGGATTTTATTTCTCTATTTAATTAAAGTGATTCATTTTGCTCTGTTTGCAGGAAAGTCTCTGACTGGAGTAAAGACAGAATACTATGATGACGTCATCACCAGTGGTCTGATAAGTGGGGGTCCTTTATTAATGAATCACCTGATTTTATCTTTACATTAAACCACAGTGTAAAATATGACTGCACTGTTTGTAAAGTCAGTCTGCTTTTATTTGATTCAGGTGAATCAGCAAAAGAGGACCCAGCAGAGAGCTATGATGATGTCATCACTGCTGGACAGATCTCTGATGGTGTAGCAGGTGTGTTTGTGTTTGGGGGTTTTAGTTTTTAGATTAAGTAGAGATTAAAATCATCACTAATGTTATGAAAATAGAATAATCTGATAGTCTATATGTGCAATGACTTTTTGAATCATTCTGTTACAGCGGTCATCTACACATACGTGCAGGAGGGGGTTTTAGTGCCCACAGCATATTCTCATCATAACTCCAAATCTTATTTTTATTAAATTACTGTAAACAAGTAAACAGTCTCACATTACTGACTGTGTCTGAAACACCTGATAAATATAACTGTATAAAATATGATTTAATATTCTTTATATTTCTCTGTGTTTTGGTGTAGAGGACGTAGCAGAGGGTTATGATGATGTCATCACTGCTGATCAGAGCTCAGCTGTTGTAACAGGTATGACTAGTGATGTAACACTACTGTAATCTCCAACATGAACACAGTCACTGATGATACTGATGCTGATTTAATGATATTGATCTACATTCTGACAGAAGACATGACAGATAACTATGATGATGCTGTTACTGGACCAAACTCCAACATTATGCTGAGTAAGTTTTACTGAATGTAGATAAATCATTTACACTGAAGCTTCAACTCAGTAAACACATCATACTGTTAAAACTGATCTTCCTATGTTGGTGTAGTGGACACACCGGAGAGCTATGATGATGTCATCAGTGATGAACAGGATGTAGGAGGGGTTAAAGGTGAGTGGCTGATAGTGCTGTGTATGATGCTACATTCAGATGTAGATGAATGAGGAAGGTGGAGGGAGAGATTTAAATCTGTGTACAGGAATTCTGCTGAAACATGTTTACATTATTTATGGCGTATGATAAATAAACAGTGTTACATTCTGATAGAAAATTACAGGTAAAGAAGAATTCAGCTTTATAAGTGATGTGATATGATGAACTGAGCTGAATATGATCAGACACATGAACTAAGAAGGTATAAAGGTCCTTTTTGATTTCAGGTTGACTTTAATGAACAGCTTGATCTGAGTTTCAGTCTGCAGTACTGAACAGATCCTACATAGTGCTGTATGTACTGGGTTGGACATACAGTGTGCTATAAAATAAAGACGTGTTATTTGAGATTAATGTTCTTATTTTACAGACTATGATGACGTGGAGGAGGAGGAGCCTCAGACAGAGATGAATCATGTGACTGAGAGACCACAGCCAGTGTCTTTCCTCAGGAAATTACAGACGAACCTCTTCAAACGCAGGAAATGACTTTATTATAGATCACAAATCTAAATGTTTATGTAAACAACTTACAGTTACAGATGAAATGTTTAACTCTTTCTTTGAGCTTTACCAGCTTTTACCAGCATTTACTGACCTATCAAGTTATTCCATCAAAACCATCATCCTTACTTTGATCAGAGTATAAAGACGAGATTTTCTGAGATTTTGGATTAATGTTTATAGCTTTATTTTTATTATGTGACATTTTTTATTATAAACTGTTTTTTGAATAAAGACTGGCTAGTGCTGTGATTTTTATTAATAAAAGAGGAAATTAGAGAAAATACCACAAAGATGAAACTATATACAAAACTTATTTGTCATTAACTTATTTGTCATAGACCATCATGCTGTCAGTCTGACATTTTCTCAGTAACCCCAACTTTACTAAGTGATGAAACTGACTGAACCAGTTTGATGTAGAAAGAATTATTAGTGTAGAGAATTATTTTTAAACTGAACACCATGATGATGAAGTTAAAACCTGCAGATTCTTATTGAAGGAAATTAGCTTTGTGCCCAGGCTGGAGAAGGCTAACCATAGCTGTGTGCTGCCCCCAGTGGTTTAAAACAGCAGTACAACTTACTGCAGTGTCTCTGTAGAGGTGGTGTTAATATCTTCAGCACTGTGAACCACAGAATAAAGTCCCAGTCTATCAACCCCACCCTCCATCAGGGTACTGAACTGTAGGAGCTCAGTGCTGCTGTAGCTGATGTTTCTTCTGTTCAGACTGAAACGGGCTCTGCTGCTGGCATCAGTGCTACACTCCACTCAGATACTTTTCCTGAAGAACCATGTGTCCTGATTAGGATTATATTAATAAAGTTCCAGATTAAAACTGTATTTCTCAGTAACACTAGTTGTAGTATAGGCGTTACAGGCTAAATGTCTGAAATACACTGGGTTGTCAGTTTGCCTATTATAAAACACTGAGCTGGTGGAGAGACCTACAGTATCTCACATTTTAGTAAATATATATATATATATTTTTCATGGGACAACACTGAAGATATGACACTTTGATACAATGTAAGGTAGTCAGTGTACAGCTTGTATAACAGTGTAAATTTACTGTGCCCTCAAAATAACTCAACACACAGCCAATAATCTCTAAAAGGCTGGAGTACACCCCTAAGTGAAAATGGCCAAATTGTGCCCCAAGTGTCAATATTTTGTGTGGCCACCATCATTGTCCAGAACTTCACAGGTTGCCACTGGAATCCTCTTCCACTCTTCCATGACAACATAACTGAGCTGGTGGATGTTAGATACCTTGCACTCCTCCACTTTCCATTTGAGGATGCCCCACAGATGCTCAGTAGGGTTTAGGTCTGGTGACATGCTTGGCCAGTCCACCACCTTTACCCTGAGTTTCTTTAGCAAGCCAGTGGTCGTCTTGCAGGTGTGTGTTTGGGGTCGTTATCATGTTGGAATATTGCCCTGCGGCCCAGTTTCTGAAGGGAGGGGATCATGCTCTGCTTCAGTATGTCACAGTACATGTTGGCATTCATGGTTCCTGAATGACCTGTAGCTCCCCACAGCCAGCAGCACTCATGCAGCCTCAAACCATGACACTCCCACCACCATGCTTGACTGTAGGCAAGACACACTCTTTGTACTCCTCACCTGGTTGCCACCACACACGCTTGACACCATCTGAACCAAATAAGTTTATCTTGGTCCCATCAGAGCCCAGGACAAGTGTCTAGTAGTCCATGTCCTTAGTCAGCTTTTCTTTTTTTTTTTTAACTCTGCAGCAATGCTGGCAGCACTGCTACGTCTATTATCGAAAGACAATCTCTGGATAGGATGCTGAGCACCTGCACTCAGCTTCTTTGGTCGACAGTGGCGAGGCCTGTTCTGAGTGGAACCTGTCCTGTTAAACCGCTGTATGGTCTTGGTCACTGTGCTGCAGCTCAGTTTCAGAGTGTTGGCAATCTTCTTATAGCCTGAGCTGTGGGCGGGTCTGGATGTTGAGCTTCTGCAAGATGATTGGAGGATCAGTTGAAAGGCTGAATCCCGTTCTGATTGACAGCTATTTTGAAATCTACACCGTCATTTAATCACTGGGAGCTTCAGTCCCATTGCGGATTTTGCGAGTGAAGTCGAAAGAGAAACTGTAACCCATTTCCTGGTATTTGCTTGGTGAAATTACTTGACCATTTCCATTGTTCAGTGTGTAAATAAAACACATTTATAATATTTCCTTGTTTCAGTTTAACATCATTTCAACATTTCATACAAAAAGTAACAGGTCCTTTCAGCTCTCCTGATATGACAAAGTTAGCTGGCTGACTGGAAGTGCTGTGACACAGAAAATGTACTGTTGGCCATGCCTCATGATGAAATCATCTCAGGGATCATGTCCTGTCTGGTCAGAATTGGGTTTGGGGATCTGTCTAACTTCGGGCATATAAAAGGCATGAAAGGAGCACTGAACATGTGAGTGCCTGGGCAAGGTTGAGTTGCCTGGGCAGGTTCAGGGTTCAACATGCAATTACTGAAGGTGTTTTATTCAAGTGGCAAAACATAATGAATCACTCAAACAAAACAGGGCCTTCCTAAACCGCCTTATGAATGAGACTTCATTGCTCGGCCGGCAGGAGCTATCATTTATGGGGCATGATGAGAGTAGTGAATCAGCCAACAAGGGGAATTACAGGGAGTTTACAGAAACTTTATCTAAATAGGACTGGCCACACAATCCCAGACATCAGCTGTGTTTTCTGGTCTGTGTCTCGTTCTATCCAAAATGACTTGATCTCTGCTCTTGCAGCCACTTCTGATGATCAGAGTTGAAATTCAGGCTGCTCCCTTTTTTGGATGGCAGGTGGATGAAACAACTGATACTGCTTGCCGTGCCCAACTTTCAGTCATTGTCCGCTATGTTGACAGTGCAGGTAAAATTCAGGAGCGCTTTATTATTATTTTTGTTTGTTTTTCTTTCAGAGGGGCGATAGCCTCAGTCTGTTTTTGAAGTGTTAAATAAAAACATGCACAACAATTTTAGAGACTAACTTGTGGCACAGACATACGATGGGGCTGCTGTCATGGCTTCAGCCCTCAATGGTCTGCAGGCCAAAGTGAAGGCAATTGCCCCAGTGCAATGTTGGTGCATTACTATGCACATAGACTTCTGGTGCGGTCACAGGGGGCTAAATGCTTGTCTGAGTGCAGAACATTTTTCGCATCACTCTCAGGGTTTACCACATTTTTCTCCAAATCCATGAACAGGACATCTTTTCTTGATACCCAGAAACTCGCCTGCTTGGTGGAATTTCAGAGGGGTGCTATCTAAGCTGTATATGACAAAGCAGCAGGTCTCACATCAGACCCATGAGATGAGCCCATGAGAAAGCGGGGTCTCTCTCAATTCCAGGACCCCCAGGAGTGCTACAGAAATCTGTACATGACCCATCCTTGATAATCTCATGAAGCAGATTCCTCTATGTTTTTCAAATTTGGAAAGTTTGTGCTTCTTATAAATAGCCAATCCAGGGAAGTTTGATGACATGAGAGAAGCGTTTCCAGAGGAGGCATTCCAGAGTGTCCTGAAAAGTTATGGGCAACACTTTGATTCAGGGAGACTGAGGTCTGAACTTCAAGTCCAATTCAAGTTCAGATCAGGACTTACAGGGTAACAGGGGAAAGCTGTGTGATTTCTTGGTTTTTCTAAAAGACATGGAGTTGGACAGTGCAATGTCTCAGCTGTACAAACTGTTATCGTTAGTGGCAACAACTGGAGCTACATCTGTGGGTGTAGTAAGGAGCTTCTTCTGTTTAAAAAGGCTTAAACCCGCAACACAATGGGCCAAGACCGTATAAGCAGCCTAGCACTGCTGGCCATTGAGAGGACACTGGTCAAGTCTCTGGAAAAGACGCCTACTTGGTATGATAGGATCACAGGCCATTTTCTTGAAAAGGAACAGAGGGCAGAATTCCGCTTATTTTTTCACTCGCACATTAAAGATCCAGAACTGTTCCTCCTTGGAAAAGCCATGTCATAAACAGAGCTCTGTTTAAAGATGTTCATGATCCACTCAAGTTCATTTGAGCAATGCTCCTTTTTTATAATTTATTATGGAATGTTTTATGGAATGGAATGTTTATTATTATTATTATTATTATTATTATTATTATTATTATTACATTTCTGCCCAAATAAAAAAAGTCATGCTGATTCACCTAAAGTTGATTATTTTTAAAACCTGAACATTTATTTTATTTCAGTGGTACTGTGACACCTATGCTAGGAAGTGATGCAGAAGCCTAATGTTAAAATGAAATTGACCTGAAATATTAATAAAATGGTTTTTTTTTTTCATATGTTATATGTCTGGGAGGACACAGAGGCTGTGACAGGATGTCAGCAGTCCAGTGAGGCAGAGTGTAGTGGAAATAGACATTAGTGGATTGTAGCGCTTTGCTGCCCTCTGGTGTATAAAATAATAACTGCAGTGAGAACAGCACACAGTGACTCTTTAAGAGCTTATTTAACATTATCTGAGTGAAAGTATGAAAATAAATGATGATGGTAAAATATTCTCTTCTATTTAAATTATAGTTAATTCTCTGTTTTTATTTTGATTTTCTTACATTGTGTTCTGTATGAGAAGGTGTGGAGTCACTGATTCTCTTCTACACTGACAGTTCAGATCATTTGCTTACTGGATTTTAGTCTGACTTTATTTCTCTTTATTATTATTTCTGTATGTCTGTATTATAACTCACAGCAGAGTGTGTGTGTGTGTGTGTGTGAAATGATTATCAGTGCAGGTGCAGCATTAGTGCTGTATTACACTGGAGTGTTTCCTCTCTGAACTCAGTCTCCTGTATGTTGCTGTGTTTCTCACCACACTGCTGTGAGCGTCTCTCCTCACACACACTCCTCTAGAGACGGAGGTGGAGTTCTGTTCATCAGCGCTGACGCTCTTTTGATATATATGGAGGGAGAGAAAATGCCTCCTCTGATTTGTCACTGAAAATGTTTGATGATTTCCTCTTCTCTTTCTAATAAGGTAATAGTGAGTGTGATTGGCAGCTGTGGGGAGCTTCTCTCTCTCTCTCTCTCTTTCTCTCTCTCTCCCCCTTTCTCTCTCTCTCTCTCTCTCTCTCTCTCTCTCTCTCTCTCTCTCAGTATCTTCAGTCTCTCTGGGGTAGAGGAGATGAAGCTTGTTCTGCTGCTAAGTTGAACGGACTGAGTGCAGGTCAGAGGGAGATGGACAGCTGTGTGGTTCTCATTCTTCTCTCCTCCACAATCACTCTCTCCACAGCTGGTAAGAGCACAGTTTTTCATGCGTGATGTACACGTATATTTACATATCTAGATCAATTAGAATAACATTTTTTATTTTAATGTTTTTGGAGAGTGATTTTTTTTAGAACTGTCTAAGGTAAATACCAGCAATTTGACTTCAGATTAATAAATCCATGTGAGTGTAATAAAAAGCTATTAAAGGTTTAAAGGATTTATTTTGGATGACTTATTTATTTCAATAATATAAAAAAACATTGTGACTCTTTATTATTATTAATCTCTCCCTCTCTGTCTCTGTTGTACAGGCAGTGTGAGACTTGCTGGTGGTGAGAGTCGCTGTGCTGGGAGAGTGGAGGTTTATAATAAACAGTGGAGAGTAGTGTGTATGTCTGGGTGGGATATGGCTGGTGCTGCAGTGGTGTGTAGAGAGCTGGGCTGTAATATTGCTATAAGAATTGGCAGTTTTGGAGGGGAAACAGTACGGGGAATAAAGTATGAGAAATGTAGAGGATCAGAGTCTACACTGCTTAACTGTTTAAGGATGAACACATTTTGTGGCCCAGCAGGTGCTGGAGTCATCTGTTCAGGTATTTTATACAAAATTATAATATACATCTCAATATTAATTTTGCTGTGTATAGTAAGCATGTTAGCTGATTATGCAGGACTCTCATCATGTTACGCAGTAAAATAATTAGCGTAAATCTTGCAGAATAAAATGTTATTCATACCAGTATAGTTACATTAATAATTGTGTGAGACTTTTAAATTTCATGAAATATGAAATATAATGTCAGGAGTGTTAAATTCTTTGTTAATTATGAACATAACTATGTAACTTTAATGTGTTCTTTTAAACACTATTTAGTCATATGAAAATGGTGAGATAAACATGATCACTAGTGAAATGTTTACTCTGTAGAACCATAGGTGCTGTTAAAATTAATTTAATGTTAATTTAACAATTTAACACTGACTTTACTGTGTACACTGATAGAGTTGTGGTCCTCACATTGCTTTGATACATTAAAAGTCATTGAGTCAGGTCTGTAAATACCTGTGTTAAAATTGTTAACAACAAAACACTTGAACATTAATTAAGCTTTTTCCTATATAATGTACGAGGCTTTATTGTTTTAATAGGTGATAAACCCAGACTTACAGAAGGTCTGCATCAATGTTCTGGAAGACTAGAAGTACCTTTTAGGAATGAATGGCACACGGTGTGTGATGCTCATTTTGACCAGCAGGATGCAGAGGTTGTGTGTCGAGAGCTGGGCTGTGGGCTTCCTAGGAAGGTGCTGAGAGGAGCTGCTTTTGGCAGAGGGGAGGGTCAGGTGTGGTCAGAGGAGCTTCACTGTAGAGGCAACGAATCTCAGATTCACTCCTGTAAAAAAGTATCAATAAGCAATAACACCTGCACCCAAGATAATGACGTGGGAGTCATTTGTGCTGGTAAGTATCAGTATTTAATCCGTAAAGTAATTTAAATAAAAGTAAATATAATTGATTTTTTTGTGTGTAAAATAGTATTCATTGTGTGTCAAGTTTTTTGACAATGTGTATCCGTCTATCCTCAAGCTGGCAAACTGGCACCCATGTATAACTAAACACTGAACTCTCAGCTCTGTGTTCAGGTCTCACGGGGGCCCGACTGGTGAATGCCTTGGAATCATGTTCTGGTCGAGTGGAGCTCCAGTACCTCAGTGAGTGGGGCACAGTGTGTGATGTAAGCTGGGATATGAGAGCTGCCAGTGTCCTCTGTGGTCAGCTGAAGTGTGGGAGTGCTGTGTCTGTGGTGGGGTCAGACTGGTTTGGGGAGGGGAGTGGCCGGATCTGGGCTGATGTGTTTGATTGTCAGGGGAACGAAACCCACCTGTCACAATGTCCCATTTCATCATGGAGTCGAGCTGCATGCTCTCATAGACAGGACGTTGGGGTCATCTGTAATGGTGAGCTCTGATAAACTGTGTTCTCCATGTAAATGTATAAAACAGCCTGTAAGAGTCTGCCGATGTCAATCACTTTCAAAAATGGTGTGATTATTTTCCTCTTCAGGTTCCTCTCTGGCGTTACATGAGGGAAGAGTACGGTTGTCTGGAGGGATGGAGTGTGAGGGGAAGGTGGAGGTGTACTTCATGGAGGACTGGAGGAGAGTTCTGCTGGACCCCTGGAGTGAGTCTGAGGCCTCTGTGGTCTGCAGACAGCTGGGCTGTGGCTCTGTGTTCAGCTTCTCCAGCTCCTCTCAATCCAGTCCTGAACACAGCCACATGTGTGTGACGGGTTTGAACTGTTCTGGGAGTGAAGCTCATCTGGGGAACTGCAGTAGTGCACAAGCAGATAACTGCAGCTCCAGAGAACAGCTCTTAATCACCTGCTCTGGTAGATATTGTAATATTTACACATAACTAAAATATACTATATACTAATATACTAAAATAAACTGCTTCAAAATATGTTGCAGTCGCTGTAGTTCATTTCACAGTCTGAACACTCACACATTTTCATTATTGTGTAATAGATCAATGAGAGCAGCTTTAATGTATTAATTTTAGGGTGATGTAATCTGTGTGTGTGTGTGTGTGTGTGTGTGTGTGTGTGTGTGCATGTGTGTGTGTGTATGTATGTATGTGTGTGTGCGTGTGTATATATGTGTGTGTGTGTATATGTGTGTGTGTGTGTGTGTGTGTGTGTGTGTGTGTGTGTATGTGTGTGTGTGTGTGTGTGTGTGTGTGTGTGTGTGTGTGTGTAGGTAAGTTTAATTCAGCTCACAGCTCCATCAGGCTGGTTGGTTCTGGAGGAGACTGTGCAGGAAGGCTGGAGGTTTTCCACAGGGGCTCATGGGGGACAGTGAGTAGTGACTTGTGGGATATAGAGGATGCACAGGTGGTCTGCAGACAGCTGCAGTGTGGAGTGGCCCTCACTGCTCCAGTACCAGCCCAGTTTGGACTTAAAACTGGACCACCATGGCTGAATGAGGTGGAGTGTGAAGGAAATGAGATGTCCCTGTGGAACTGCAGATTTCAGCTGTGTGGAGAGGATGAATGTGAACACAAGGAGGATGTAGGAGTCGTGTGCTCAGGTACAGTGATATTAAGGAAGTTAATTTTGTACAAACAAGAAACGTAATGAACTTTCTTAGAGGATAGTACTACATACTACATGAATGAAGCAATGGTAGAAAAGCATACTAACACATATTCACCATCTTCTTCTACCAGAGTATAAAGAGATCAGACTCACTGGGGGCTGTGAGGGGAATCTGGAGGTGTTCTACAATGGGACCTGGGGTAACGTGTGTGACAATGGCATAGATGAAGAAACCGCCACTTTGATCTGTCAGGAGCTGAACTGTGGAAGATCTGGCAGTGAGTACCGAGCCAAAGCAAGAGTGGAATCAGCTCCTAACTGGCTGGATGATCTGAAATGTAGAAATCATGACTCCACTCTGTGGCAGTGTCCATCTTCTTCCTTCCAGAAGAATAAGTGCACGGACGTAGCATCCATTTCCTGTTCAGGTAGGGAACCTGGGATGGTATTTTTTATGGTAACGTGAATAGAGTGTATAGAAATCTGCTCTGGAGCAGCAACATGTGTAATCAGAACCGGTTTGTCAGCAGCTGAATGTAATCTATTATTGTGACATTCATAGAAAAGGAAAATGATCTTGTGCAGCGAAGCCGTCTAAAATGCTCCTCATCATCTCTGCAGCAGAGACAGTGCTCAGGTAAGGACCCTCGCAAAGAACGTCAATATTTTACTAAAGAAAAGCATTAATCACACGTGTTCCTCCTTTTCCTCACACGTATATTAATAACTGTTCCACACAGAGTGATAATCTTTATTACACCTCACAGCTGTACTGAAGCTTATTCTGAGACTCGTCTGACATGTACATAGTCATGTGGTTTCTGTATCTCCACTCTGTGTGCGATGTAGATCACACTGCCTCTCAGGCTGACGGGAGGAAAACAGAAGGTGGCTGCTCTGGAAGGCTAGAGGTGTATCAGTACTGCTAAGTGGGGGTCCGTCTGTAATTATGATCTGTGTGAACATCATGGACGCTCGGTCTATGGTCTGCAGGCAAAACATGAAGCTGTGGTTTTGAGCACACTAAGTGCTGATGAGAGTTCACCTTTGGGTGCTGGTTCAGTTACTACACAGCCTGTCTGGCTGAGCCAGATACGTGAAGGGTACGCCCTCTTCATCCAAAGAGATTTTTACTCTGTGGGAGCTGTGTCCTCAAGTCCACTGAAGAACCACACTGACTGTCTTCAGTAAAGCTTTTTGGAGTTACCTGTCTAATTTGAGAGACAGTCTGCTGGACTTTGGAATTCCTGGACTCTACTCTAAACTTTTTACCTGCTTTGTAAAGTACATTTCTGAAATTAGGTTTTCTTGTTGGCCGTACTGTGCTAATGTAAATGAACTCCAACATGCACATGATTAGAATCTAAAATGAGATTCACACATATATTATTGGACACTATGTTTTAAACAGAGTCAAAATTTCACTGTGTGTCACTGTGCTGCATAGTCAATGTTTATGCATCTCCTCATGTGTGTGATGTAGATTACCTGCCTCTCATGCTGAGTGGAGGAAGAGGAAGCTGCTCTGGGAGACTTGAGGTGTTTAATAACGCTGAGTGGGGGCCTGTCTGTGATGATCAGTGGGACATCAGGGACGCTCAGGTGGTCTGCAGGCAGCTTGACTGTGGGCCTGCACTGAGTGCTGATGGGGGTATTGTCTTTGTTGCTGGTTCAGGGCCTGTCTGGCTGAACAAAGTAAGGTGTCGAGGGAATGAGCTTCACCTGTGGGACTGTCCTCATTCCCTGAAGAAGCACACTGACTGCTCCCACAGGCAGCACGCTGGAGTCACATGTGCAGGTCAGTAGAGTCTGATGGATTTGGAGTTCTGTGTCAAGGAAACAGTACTGTACAAAATATAGTAACTGGATTTATTAGCTTTGAGAAGGGCATTAATGTACCTTTCTGCAATGTCACATATGGGTAAGCTCGTCTGATACATTAAACATGGAGGAATGAAGTTTTTTGTGTAACATGATTTTCACTTCCAGTGTTTTGTGGTATTGGGCTTTACTGTTTTTAGAGCATATTGTCCCTTCTACTTTTTACTATCTGTATTTACAGACATGACTGTGCCTTCTACTACCTACACCCATACCATACACAACAACCACCACCTCCACCCACCACCACAGGTACTTGTTTAGTGTCTCTTATGTCATTTAACTAATTGTGTATGAATATCTTATTCAGTTACTCACAGAGTTTTCTCTCTCTGTTTTTATTTTACAGTGAAGAGCCTCCTCCAGCCGCTGTTCCACCCATCTATCCAGTTTCTCTCCTGGTTCTGGGAGTGCTGCTCTTCCTGACCTTGGCGTCTCTGGTTGTGCTGTTGTACCAGAACAGACGGCTCAGGAGAGGTAGAGAGATTCAGAGATCATCTACAATCCACTTTCTGTACATTCTCTAAACATCATTAGTCCTTCAATCTGTCATCAGTCTTCTCTTCTACTGACCTGGCTCCATGTTCCTCTCTGTCTCCCTCACAGTGCTCTCTAAGAGGAGGCGTAAGACTCTGACTGAGGCAGTCTATGAGGAGATCGACCGCAGATACGTCACTAACAGAAATGACTCGACTGGAAGGGGTGAGTGATGTATGGAGTGCTCTACATGAGGATTATTGGAGTAAACTGAATCATGTCTTCAGTACAGCTTTCTCAGTGTAGTACAGGTTTCTCAGCTGCTTGAACACTTTGTTTATTCAGAAGTCTTATTCTCAAAACACTTAACACATGATATTAACACATACGTCTCACTGGCCAGAACAGAGCACCTTCTTCACACAGTGATCTAAAATCCACAGAGCTTTAAACAAATGACCCAAAACCAAACTTTCCCATCAGACACTAAACACCAGGTGAGTGAATCCTCCTTCCACCTGTTCAGCCTGCATTAATGCTGAATGTCTGGGCTGTAAGATCTGCTGGTGTTTAAACCTGATCAGAAACCAGAACTACATTTCAGTGCAGTGTAATATTTATTCCCCACCAAAAAACACTCCTTCTACCTTGTACATACTCTAGAAGTTAAAGGTGAGAGAGGATGAGGGCGATGCTGCTTCAGATGATTCCAAACTCCAGGGTGAGTAAGTGTCAGTAGAGGGGAGGACTGTGTCAATGGGCCTAAAGAGAAGGCCTCAGCGCACATACCATACTGAGCTGAACATCCCAGTAAAATTCTGATAAAGTCTTAAACATCATGTCAGTAATTATGACTTATGAAGGGGGAGACAGTCTAACCCAAACCCTGTTAACACAATCACCTTTACACAGGAGCTTACACACTACACGTCCCTCTACTGACAAATACTGTCTCTGGCCTCCGGTGTGTCTTCATTTGGGTCAATGTTGCTTTTCACTATTCTCACCTTTTCCACTGAGTATAGAAAAAACACAACATAAAATAAAATATCCAGTTACTACTTACTTCTCCTTCACCCATATTTACAGCCAGCAGCTGATCACAGCTGATTACTGAGTTACTACAGTAGACTGTGGTTCAGATGAGTGCTGAATGTAGATATGACTATATGACGTGTTTTTCTTTTGTTATTAAACTAACGTTTTTGTTTTTATGTGAGTTTTGTGTTAATATTAGTGAAACAATGAAAAAGTATTAACACATCTGCAGATGTAAACTTCTGTTCTCCTAAGAACATGCCAGTAAGGATTAAGTTGACCTTATGAATGAAGATAAATGGTTATTATAAGAGTAAATGAGTTATATGATAGTTTAGTGTATATTAGATGAAATGTACAGTAGAGTAGATCTACATGTAGTGTAGTGAGCTACTTCTGCTGATAAGCATCTATCAGGCAGCTGAAGTTAAACTGTCTCATCCTGTAGACCTTCCATTTATGGACTTACAGAGAAACCACACAGCTGCAGGTGCGAGAGAGGGAGAGAGAGAGCAGGGGGGGTTCAACTGTGTGTGTGTGTGTGTGTGTGTGTATGTGTGTGTGTGTGTGTGTGTGTGTGTGTGTGTGTGTGTGTGTGTGTGTGTGTGTCAGAGAGAGGGAGAGAGAGAGCAGGGGGGTTCAACCGTGTGTGTGTGTGTGTCAGAGAGAGAGAGAGAGAGGGAAAAAGAGGGATTGAAGGAGATTTAGAAGACTGGGAACCATCAAGCAATAAGAGTGACTGATTGAACAAATGAACAAATAAACCGAGTGAGTGATCAAATGAGTGACCAGTTGATAAGTTGTGAGTGACTGACCGAATGACCGAGTGAGTGACCAAATGAGTGACCAGAATTGAGTTTCCACAGTTGTGATTGACTGACCGAGTGAGTGACTGACCGATTGACCAGAGTGTGAGTGAGTGACCAAATGAGTGACCAGTTGATAAGTCGTTGAGTGAGTGACTGAATGACCGAGTGTGAGTGACCAAAATGAGTGACCATCAGTTGATAAGTCGTGAGTGACTGACCGGTTGACCGACAGACAAATGAGTGACCAGTTGATAAGTCGTGAGTGACTGACCGGAGTGCACGAGTGAGTGATGCCCGAATGAGACCAAAGTGAGTGACTGACCTGACCGGAGTCTGAATGAGTGACCAGTGATGTGATCAAGTCGAGTGATAGACGTGAGTGACCAGTGACCGAGGTGAGAAATCAATGACCGATAAGTGATCGAGTGATTGACAAATGGGTGATGACCAGTTGATAAGTCGTGAGTGACTGACCGAGTGGACCGAGTGATGATCAAATGAGTGACCAGTTGATAAGTCGTTGAGTGACCTGACCGAGTGACCGAATGACCGAGTGAGTGATCAAATGAGAGACCAGTTATAATTTGTTACGTGAGTGACCGATTGACCGAGTGGAGTGATCAAATGAGTGACCGGTTGATAAGTCGTGAGTGACCAACTGAGTGACGAAATGACCGAGTGAGTGATCAAATGAGTGACCAGTTGATAAGTCGTGAGTGACTGACCGAGTGACCGATTGACCGAGTGAGTGATCAAATGAGTGACCAGTTGATAATTTGTGAGTGACTGACCGATTGACCGAGTGAGTGATCAAATGAGTGACCAGTTGATAAGTCATGAGTGACTGACCGAGTGACCGAATGACCGAGTGGGTGATCAAATGAGTGACCAGTTGATATATCGTGAGTGACTGACCGAGTGACCGAGTGAGTGATCAAATGAGTGACCAGTTGATAAGTCGTGAGTGACTGACCGAGTGACCGAATGACCGAGTGAGTGATCAAATGAGTGACCAGTTGATAAGTCGTGAGTGACTGACCGAGTGACCGAATGACCGAGTGAGTGATCAGTTGATAAGTCGTGAGTGACTGACCGAGTGGCCGAGTGAGTGATCAGTTGATAAGTCGTGAGTGACTGACCGATTGACCGAGTGAGTGATCAAATGAGTGACCAGTTGATAAGTCGTGAGTGACTGACCGAGTGAACTGACCCTAGTGACCGAGTGATGATCAAATGAGTGACCAGTTGATAAGTCGTGAGTGACAGACCGAGTGAGTGACCCTCAAATGAGTGACCAGTTGATCAAATGAGTGACCTGTTGATAAGTCGTGAGTGAAGTGACCTCGTTTGATAATTGTGTGGGTGCTGCGCCGATTGACCGGTGGTGATCAAATGAGTGACCGTGTGATAGTCACCGACTGAAGTGAGTGACATGAGTGATCAAAATGAGTGACCAGTTGATAATGATAAGTGACCGAGTGACTGACCGAGTGAGTGATCAAATGAGTGACCAGTTGATAAGTCGTGAGTGACCGAGTGACCGAATCAAATGAGTGAGTTGATCAAAATGAGTTGACCATTGATGATCAGTGAGTGACAGTGACCCGAGTGACCGAAGTGACTAGACCGAGTGACCAGAGTGAGTGATCAAATGAGTGACCAGTTGATAAGTCGTGAGTGACCGAGTGACCGAGTTGGTCGTGAGTGACTGAATGAGTGACCGAGTGATCAAATGAGTGACCAGTTGATAAGTGACTGTGAGTGACTGATCAAATTGAGTGAGTGACCGAGTGACCGAGTGACCGAATGACTCCGAGACTGAGTGAGTGATCAAATGAGTGACCAGTTGATAATTCGTGATGAGTGGAACTGACCGAGTGAGTGATCAAATGAGTGACCAGTTGATAAGTTGATAAGTCGTGAGTGACTGACCGAGTGACCGCGAGTGAGTGATCAAATGAGTGACCGGGTTGATAAGTCGTGAGACCGTGACCGTGAAGTGACCCCGAGTGAGTGATCAAATGAGTGACCAGTTGATAAGTCGTGAGTGACTAACGAGAGTGACCGAGTGAATGACCGAGTGAGTGATGTCAATGAGTGACCGGTTTTGATGAGTCGTGAGTGTAGTGACTGAGACCGAACGTGACCGAGTGAGTGATCAAATGACTGACCAGTTGATAAGTCGTGTTGAGTGACCGATTGAGCTGACCAAGTGAGTGATCAAATGAGTGACCAGTTGATAAGTCGTGAGTGACTGACCGAGTGACCGAGTGAGTGATCAAATGAGTGACCAGTTGATAAGTCGTGAGTGACTGACCGAGTGACCTAATGACCGTGTGAGTGATCAAATGAGTGACCAGTTGATAAGTCGTGAGTGACTGACCGAGTGACCGAATGACCGAGTGAGTGACCAAATGAGTGACCAGTTGATAAGTCGTGAGTGACTGACCGATTGACCGAGTGAGTGATTAAATGAGTGACCAGTTGATAAGTCGTGAGTGACTGACCGATTGACCAAGTGAGTGATCAAATGAGAGACCAGTTGATAAGTCGTGAGTGACTGACAGAGTGACCTAATGACCGTGTGAGTGATCAAATGAGTGACTAGTGGATAAGTCGTGAGTGACTGACCAAGTGAGTGATCAAATGAGTGACCAGTTGATAAGTCGTGAGTGACTGACCGAGTGACCGAATGACCGAGTGAGTGATCAAATGAGTGACCAGTTGATAAGTCGTGAGTGACTGACCGAGTGACCGAGTGAGTGATCAAATGAGTGACCAGTTGATAAGTCGTGAGTGACTGACCGATTGACCAAGTGAGTGATCAAATGAGTGACCAGTTGATAAGTCGTGAGTGACTGACCGATTGACCGAGTGAGTGATCAAATGAGTGACCAGTTGATAAGTCGTGAGTGACTGACCGAGTGAACAACTGATTCAGTGAGTGTTTGCCCCAGGTGAGTCAGTGCTACCAAGTGAGTGACTGACCGAGTGATCAAGTGACCTTTGGATGACTGAGTGACTAAAGTGTCACTTTGTCAAGTGTGTAATTAAGTGAGTAGTGAGTCAGACTCAGAGTCACCTGAGTGAACATGTGATTGACCAAGTAAGTCAGTGTTACCAAGTGAGCAAATGACGACGTGAGTGAACAAGTAATAAGTCTGTGATGAGTGTGTTACTGGGTGACCAAGTGACTGGGTGACCAAATGAATTAAATAACCGAGTGATCAATCGACCAAGTCACTGAGTGACCGAGCGATGAACTGACTCAATGAGCAAGCAATTGACCAAAAGAGTCAGTGTTGCCAAGTGACCAAATGAGTGAGTAATGGGATGAGTGACAGAGCAAGTGTGTGACCAAGTAAGCAGGTCATCAATTGACCTTGTGACAACTGAGTGACCAAGTGACAGAATGACCAGGTGACCAGGTAATACATCATCCATGACTGAGTAGCTGAATGAGCAGTAATGAGTTAGTGACCAAGTGACTGAGTGACTGAGTGACCGAGTGACTAAGTGACAAACTTGAGTGAGCCAGTTGATTTGGCCAAATGAGTCAAGTGAGTCAAAGTGACCGTGAGTGACTGTCAGGTTACTGAGTGACCAAGGTCCAAGTCAAGTTGTAATTACTGAGTGACCAAGTGACAGGGTAAGTGACTAAATGACCACATGACCAAGTAAGTGAACAAATGATCATTTAGTGACTGAGTGATCAAGTTACTGTGTGATTGACCAATTTAGTCAGTGTTACCAAGTGACCAAATGATTGAGTGGGTAATGGAATGAATGACAGAGTGAGTAAGTGACCAAGTGAATTGTGAAAACTGAGTGACCCATTAGAGAGTGAATGACTAAGTGACCACTTGACCGAGTGAGTGACCAAGTAATAAGTGTTTCATGACTGAGTGGCTGAATGAGTGTGTGACCTGTGATGAGTTAGTGACCGAGTGACCAAATGAGTAGCCAAGAGACCGCATGACCAAGAGCTGGACCAAATGAGTGACTAAGTGATAAGTGAGTCATGAGTGAGTGACTGAATGAGCAGGTGACCAATAAGCAGGTCACCCCTCCCTAAAGACATATCTGGAAATAAACTTCATATTATGTCCAAATTATTCAGCTGGTGGAGCTTAAAATCATTCTAATGTTTCAGGAATGATTTTACATATACTCTGAGATTAATCTCGGCTTTGGTTTTAGAGCACTCTCAGTTTACAGAGTGGTCCGAGTGGACAGACAGCTTTATATCATTTCTACACCTGATTTTAATTTAGATCCATTAAACTTACTGACAGCTAAGCAATAAATCATCAGGCCATATGTCCAGTGTTATATGTCCAGTATTATATGTCCAGTGTTATATGTCCAGTATTATATGTCCAGTATTATATGTCCAGTGTTATATGTCCAGTATTATATGTCCAGTATTATATGTCCATGACTGTGTACGTTAAATACAGTTTAATAATAAATAAAATAATAACAGTTCCTTTTCTGTTTGTTCCATATCACAGTAATACACCAGTATCAGGATCACTGAATGTGCCCTTTACCCCACAATGTCCAGCCCTGTTTACTGATGTCTTTCCCAAAGATCTAAATACAGATTTAGTCCCTTTAGTCTCTGTTCTTACTGGAACACTAGCCAGTGAGCAGACTTTAGGACTGAAGCTCCATGCCTCAACAATAAACCCTCTTTCAGAGACACTCAGATCTTTTACTTTGACCTTCTTAAGCCAAGATCAAGGTGAACTGGGGACGATCAGCATTTGTACACATATCACAGAGCATGGCCGGATGTTAAATGGTTAACTGTATCATGCAGCACACCTGTGTGGAAGCACCTGCACATTCTCCACTCATTTATTCAGTTCTCCTTCTTTAACTTGTTCCCTGCCTGTAGATCCTAATGACCCACACCACTCAGAGGATTGTGGGGGTTCTGCATTCTGTGTTTCATGACTGTTCTGTTCTCCTCTAACAGGAAGTATCTTCTCTGAAGAATATGAGGATGTGGATGAGGATCTTCTCTCAGGTAAAAGACCAGAACATGTGTGTGTCCACTGAGACACATTACAGTCACAATATAGAAATACAGGAATTCATCTCTACATACATGTTTCATAAATGATAGTTTTACTGAAATGTAGAATTTTAGAATTAATATTATATTATATTATATTTAGAGAGAGAGAGAGACTGAATGAAAAGAGAGAGAGAGAGAGAGGGATAATAATAAATGTGTGTGTGGTAGTGTGAGTGTGCAAGGGTATGGGTTGGAAGGACATAGGTGGAGGAGGGTGGGGTTGTCCGCCTCTGTGTTCTGTCTAAGAGCGCCCTCTACTGTCTGCACTGATATCACTCCCCATAACTAACCCAGTTCACACTGATCCACAGCACTCAGGGGATTGTGGGAGGTTCTGTATTCTGAATGTGTTTATGTTCTGTTCTCCTCTAACAGGAAGTGTCCTCTCTGAAGCACAGCATTCAGGATATGAGGATGTGGATGAGGAGCTTCTCTCAGGTAAGAGGACCATGTGTGTTAAACTCCACTACACTGAGAAATATTACACTCACCATTTAGAAATGAGAGGCTTCATTATGAACATGTTTATTATATATTAAATATTATATATAAATATTAAATCTAATGTTTGAGAGTAATTGTAATATCTGAAACACAGCACTGAATCTGTGGAGTAACTGATTACATGTGTTCAGTCATATTTAATCAGTCATATGTACTGAATTACATGTGACCACCATTTGTCTGCAGCAGCACAACACAGTTCTAAAACTAAAAGATCAGATTTGAAATGAATCATAATCAAATGTGCTGCATGTATATGTGTGTTCAGTGGAGTTTTACTTCCACCCCAGTGTCCAGTATTTATGAGGAAAGTGATTTACTTTAATTCAGTTCCATTTTAGTTCTTCATGTTTTCTAGTATCACTTACAGCTCTTTATTGTTTCAGAGTGAAACTCTCTTTAACAGTGAGTCTAGTGTGTCTCTCTGATTAGAGATTTGATTGATCTCTAGTTCAGAAATGATTCCCTGCAGGATCTTAATGGAGTTACACACTGAAAGTGTCTCTGAATCAGGATTTTATTTCTCTATTTAATTAAAGTGATTCATTTTGCTCTGTTTGCAGAAAAGTCTCTGACTGGAGTAAAGACAGAATACTATGATGATGTCATCACCAGTGGTCTGATAAGTGGGGGTCCTTTATTAATGAATCACCTGATTTTATCTTTACATTAAACCACAGTGTAAAATATGACTGCACTGTTTGTAAAGTCAGTCTGCTTTTATTTGATTCAGGTGAATCAGCAAAAGAGGACCCAGCAGAGAGCTATGATGATGTCATCACTGCTGGACAGATCTCTGATGGTGTAGCAGGTGTGTTTGTGTTTGGGGGTTTTAGTTTTTAGATTAAGTAGAGATTAAAATCATCACTAATGTTATGAAAATAGAATAATCTGATAGTCTATATGTACAATGACTTTTTGAATCATTCTGTTACAGCGGTCATCTACACATACGTGCAGGAGGGGGTTTTAGTGCCCACAGCATATTCTCATCATAACTCCAAATCTTATTTTTATTAAATTACTGTAAACAAGTAAACAGTCTCACATTACTGACTGTGTCTGAAACATCTGATAAATATAACTGTATAAAATATGATTTAATATTCTTTATATTTCTCTGTGTTTTGGTGTAGAGGACGTAGCAGAGGGTTATGATGATGTCATCACTGCTGATCAGAGCTCAGCTGTTGTAACAGGTATGACTAGTGATGTAACACTACTGTAATCTCCAACATGAACACAGTCACTGATGATACTGATGCTGATTTAATGATATTGATCTACATTCTGACAGAAGACATGACAGATAACTATGATGATGCTGTTACTGGACCAAACTCCAACATTATGCTGAGTAAGTTTTACTGAATGTAGATAAATCATTTACACTGAAGCTTCAACTCAGTAAACACATCATACTGTTAAAACTGATCTTCCTATGTTGGTGTAGTGGACACACCAGAGAGCTATGATGATGTCATCACTGATGAACAGGATGTAGGAGGGGTTAAAGGTGAGTGGCTGATATTGCTGTGTATGATGCTACATTCAGATGTAGATGAATGAGGAAGGTGGAGGGAGAGATTTAAATCTGTGTACAGGAATTCTGCTGAAACATGTTTATATTATTTATGGCGTATGATAAATAAACAGTGATACATTCTGATAGAAGATTACAGGTAAAGAAGAATTCAGCTTTATAAGTGATGTGATGTGATGAACTGAGCTGAATATGATCAGACACATGAACTAAGAAGGTATAAAGGTCCTTTTTGATTTCAGGTTGACTTTAATGAACAGCTTGATCTGAGTTTCAGTCTGCAGTACTGAACAGATGCTACATAGTGCTGTATGTACTGGGTTGGACATACAGTGTGCTATAAAATAAAGACGTGTTGTTTGAGATTAATGTTCTTATTTTACAGACTATGATGACGTGGAGGAGGAGGAGCCTCAGACGGAGATGAATCATGTGACTGAGAGACCACAGCCAGTGTCTTTCCTCAGGAAATTACAGACGAACCTCTTCAAACGCAGGAAATGACTTTATTATAGATCCAGTTTCACTTTTTACTGCTGACACTGTAATAAAGGATTCAGGATCTTCTCTCTTCTACTGTTTCCATCTTTTAATGATTGTGGGATTATTACACTGATAATCTGAGATTATATCCTCACAGGTAGAGCTTCTTATAATGTATCTTATGATGTACTGAGATCTGAGAGAGTCCTGAACTTCTCTCCTGCAGATCATCACACACAGAGTATAATGACACACGGTGTAAAGAGGAGATTTTCTGAGGTTTTGGAGTTTTAATGTTTTTTCTTACGTGATTTTTTTTACTTTTTATTTCATTTCTGTTTTAATAATAAACTGTTCTTATAGTAAAGCTGATAGAGACTGTTTGATGCTGTGGATTTTATTAATAAATAATTTTTAGATCAGATTTTAAAGGAGCAGTAAAAAGTTTATCACCTCAAAAATGAAACTATGTGGTAAAGTTATTTGTTAGATTATTTTTAGATTTTATTAATTTTGTAAACTCATCTGAGATCAAATTTACTATATAAGCTTGTATGAACCATGTTATTATTAGGGGATGAGGGTCCACATATAGGTGATGCCATGTTTAGGTCATGTGACAGCAAACTCCCCGTTGAAGAAACTATGTGTGAGCTGACTAAAGCCTTTAAGGCTTTGCTGGTCACTTTTGCAATTTTCTTCTTACAGTCTATATGTTCTAACACCGCTCTAATAGAAAGGAGTATTGTTCTTTAAAGTCAGGCAAAGGGCAAACTGAGCTTGTGCCATGCCTCTCTCTTCTCCTAATATGAGGGAAACAGTGAGCCCTTACAGATAGTACGTGTTGTGACTAATGCAGACTAATAATGATGTGAGCTTATGTGTGATGATGTAGTCTACAGGGTGACCTAGCTCATCCCCAGGGTCACAGACTTGGTATGAAGTCTCATCTGTGCAACTGGATTCTGGACTTCCTGGCAGGTAGAAGAAAGTAGCAAACAGCTTCTCTTACACTATGACTCTGAGCACAGGGGCTCCTCCAAGTTGTGTCCTCAGCCCCCTCTTGTACTACCCATTCACATGACTGTGCAGCCACACATCCAACATTATCAAGTTTGCCGATGACACCACCATCCTAAGCCTCATCACAGATGGAGACAACACTGCCTAAAGAGACGAGGTCAGTGCCCTGTCAGAGTGGTGCTACCACAGCAATCTCGGTGTCAAAAACAGCAAAACTAAGGAGATGATTGTGGACTACAGGAAGCTGCAGAGGGGTGGTCACTCTTCGCTGTACATCAATGGAGTGGAGAGGGTCAGCAGTGTTAGGTTCGTTGGTGTACAACTCACCAATGACCTCCCCTGGTCACTCCACACCAACAAAGTAAGGGGTGAGATCCCCCCGTCAGTGCCTCAACTTCCGGCGAAGGCTCTGGGAGTTTGCTTGGCCTCCTGACATCCTCACCAACTTTTCCAGACGCAACATAGAGAGCATCCTCACGGCCTGCATCACTGTCTGGTACGGCAGCTGTACTACCTATGACCGCAAGGTCCTGAAGAGAGCTTCCAGACCTGCAGGACATCTACCAGTCCCGCTGCCTGAGGAATCCAGAAGATCCAGTTGGACTGTAGCCACCCAGCACACGGCCTGTTTACCTTACTGCCATCAGGCAGGAGGTACCGCAGCATCCAGGCCAGAACAAACTGGCTAATGAACAGTTTTTACCCACAAGCCATCAGTTCCTGAACAAGCTGTGAACCTGCGTAGTGTGCTCCATAGGGAGTATAACAGATAAAGCCCTAGTTACTAAATCACTCACTCACTCACTTGCTTACTTACATACTCACTCACTCACTCACTCACTCGCTTACTTACTTACATACTCACTCGCTTACTTACTTATATACTCACTTACTCGCTTACTTAGCTACATAATCACTTACATACTCACTAATTCACTTACTTACTCACTCACATACTCACTCACTCACACACACACACACTAAATCACTCGCTTACTTACATACTCACTCACTCACTCGCTTACTTACATACTCACACGCTTACATACTCACATGCTCACTCACTCACTCACTTACTCACACACACACACTCACTCACTCATTTACGCTCACTCACTCACTCACTCACACACACACACACTCACTCACTCATTTACGCTCACTCACTCACTCAAGCACTTACTCACTCACTTACTCATGCACTTACATTCACTCAGTAACTCACTCAAGCACTTACTGACTTACTCACTCATTCACTCATGCACTCACATTCACTCAGTAACTCACTTACTCAGTAACCCACTCAATAACTCATTCACTCAATCACTCACTCAGTCAGTCTTTCTTAGTACTAATCAATAAAACATTTTCTATTATAATGTGAAATGTTTATATGCTAGGTGCCAGACTACGCCACCCCTTGGTTTAGGCCTGGAACAAAGGGGAGCTCAGTGTATAATAATAATCTTACAGACTCCACATCAGAAGTTGATTAAAAGAAAGGGGTCACCGTTAGTTTGGTAAAACAAACAGTAAAATAAAATAGCTGTAAAACTACACAGCTGGACCAACACGTTACTGGAGTTGGGAATACCACACGTGAATAAATTCTACATAAAAACAGAGACACACTCAGCAACACACAGCATCTCTCACACTATATCACACTGCAGCTTCTACCGCACCTATGAACACCATATACCAATACACCCGAGCGTCTGCTGCTACCCCAACTCCACAATTATCCAGTCACTATGTGTAGCACATTTTTCAGATCATTGAAATAACATGCAGTAATAGACCAACCACAGCTGAGTCCAATCCCAGTCGGAGACACAGCCAGGTGCTGTCAGCGACATGGACACATAAACACAGGGGCTTGTATGGGCTTAGTTTGGTCAATGTGGGCTCAGGGAGCAGAAAGAGTGACAGAGGAAAGAAAAATCATGCCTGGACAAGGAAGAGGAATAGTTGGGCCAGTGTAAGGGAGAGGGAAGGGGAGAGGGAGAGGAGTAAGAATGCGTGATGGCGTTCAACGACGGGTAAGAACTACTGTCACTGATGAAATTAGAGCCACCATCATAGACCATGTGATAAACCATGGTCTGTCACTGAGAGAGGCTGGTGAAAGAGTGCAGCCTAACCTCAGACGGTCGACTGTGGCCTTCATTATCTGGACTTTAAACAAACTAACAGGTAAACAACACATTCTACACGTATATACTACTGATGCTGTATCTTATAGTACCTGCAGGCCACCGCTCCCACCGCTAATACACATGATGTATTTTTGTTCCTTTACGGGAAAGGATGCAGCGTCTGCCTCCCTCTGGGGAAAGGGGAAACCCCCTGAGTGAAGACCAGGAGCATGCCATTGTAGACATGGTCATTGCTGACAGTGGAATAAAACTTAAGAGAAATTCAGACTGAAAGATAGAAAATAACAAGGTACAGTAAAACATTAGCCTGACAACCATTGGCCCGATTCTGAGAAAATACAGAGTTCACATGAAGCAGTTGTACACAGGCCTTTTGAAAGGAACAGTGAGAGGGTTAAGGAACTCCAGCAGATATGTCCAGGTGTGGTGTCACAAAGAGCCACATTAGTGTCCCGGGTCAGAGAGGAGGAATATCATAACGTGTGCTGCAATCTCAAGTGTTGGTTTGGTCCTTCACAGATGCCAGATTGGTCCCCATAACAGTGACCTCCTTCTTTCGGACATTTGTGATTACATGGGACAATGTACCGTTCCACCATTCTCATGTCATTACAAACTGGTTTGCAGACCATCCAAGAATGCTGTCCTCTTTCCTCCTGCCCTACTCGCCTTTCCCTAACCCCACTGAGGAATTTTTTTTCAGCCTGGAGGTGGAAGGTGTATGATCATCAACCATATAACCAAATGCCCCTCCTGGATGCAATGGATGCTGGCTGCAGAGACATTTCAGCTGAAGACTGCCAGGGGTGGATAACGCATGCCAAGAGTTTCTGTCCCAGGTGTGTGGCAAGGGACAATATCAGATGTGATCTAGACGAAAACATGTGGGCAAATGCTGAAGACCGTTCAGATTAACAAGACCCCCCTGCAGTTTAGTTTTTTGACAGTGGTTGTGCAGTGATTGACTTTATGCTCCTCTTGAACAGAGACTCTGTGCTGGTGCTCTGAGAGAATGACTGGATACTGAACCAGGTTTGCTGTGTTGTAACAGAGTTAGTGTGTATAGAGAAAACTGTGTTTGAGTTGTGAAATGTGGAGTTGGTGTTTAGTTAAGAAGATGTGCTTTTGAACAGGATCTTCATCACAGTGAACACAACCCATAGATTCTAGTTCTGGATGGAATCTTTTCTCAAATCTTTCCTAAAATTATAATTATTGTTTTAAAATCTAAAAAAGGACAGAATCCACCAGAATGTCTTTATTAAAATGTTTTGCTCCCTCACATACATTCATCTCATATTTAATTTCAGTGTTCTGGTATCACACCTGTAGAGAACTGACACTGAGCAGAGATGCAAATTCTTAATATCTAAATTAAAGTGATGAAATGAAATGTTCTTATGAGGCATTTTATTTTATATGGTATTTTATTTGTATCTATCTATTTTATGTATCTGTGTCACAGAAACTACAATAGACCACTGGCAGTAAAAACTCTTCCTCTCTGTGAGCGCAGAACTCACTGATAATCTTCTACTGCCATCTAGTGGAGAATATTGTGTACTGCACTGATCACAGCACTTTCTGTAAGAGCTGAACTTTAATGATGTGTGTAAAAGTGAAAAGTTTAATGATTGTTATTAAAAGGTATTAAATTATACTAAAAGTATATTGTGTTTATTAAATTCATCATAATTAATTAATTAATTGCATTTGGTAAATAATTAGCTTATTCTGTATTAGTTGTGATCATCTTTACACAAGGTGATAGCAGAATATTTAAACCGCAGCATTTTCAGCTCAAATAAATAAAATAACTGAGAATAAGTTTTGTTTTATATTTACTCAGAGCTAAACTAGTTTTCTGAGTTTCTGTATTCTACCCTGCACTGTGTGTGTGTGTGTGTGTGTGTGTGTGTGTGTGTGTGTGTGTGAGAGATGGTTATCAGTGTGTCTCTGCAGGTGCAGCATTAGTGCTGTATTACACTGGAGGGTTTCCTCTCTGAAGTCAGTCTCCTGTATGTTGGTGTGTTTCTCACCACACTGCTGTGAGCGTCTCTCCTCACACACACTCCTCTAGAGACGGAGGTGGAGTTCTGTTCATCA
Source organism: Prochilodus magdalenae (assembly GCA_024036415.1). Lineage (NCBI taxonomy): Eukaryota > Metazoa > Chordata > Actinopteri > Characiformes > Prochilodontidae > Prochilodus > Prochilodus magdalenae. The sequence continues at coordinate 55,217 of JAMWET010000179.1, read as the reverse complement.
GCGCTGACGCTCTTTTGATATATATGGAGGGAGAGAAAATGCCTCCTCTGATTTGTCACTGAAAATGTTTGATGGTTTCCTCTTCTCTTTCTAATAAGGTAATAGTGAGTGTGATTGGCGGCTGTGGGGAGCTTATATCTCTCTCTCCCCCTCTCTTTTTCTCTCAGTATCTTCAGTCTCTCTGGGGGAGAGGAGGTGAAGCTTGTTCTGCTGCTGAGTTGAACAGACTGTGTGCAGGTGAGGAAGATGGACAGCTGTGTGGTTCTCATTCTTCTTTGCTCCACAATCACTCTCTCCACAGCTGGTAAGTTTTTTATGACCTATAAATATTGTTCTCTACTTCTGTTATTATCTTTCATCAAGTTATTTTATCATTTAAAAAGCGTAAAATGAACATGTAACACTGTAAAAATGCTGGGCTAGAAAACGACCCAATCTGGGTTATTTTGCATCCCAGCACTGGGTAAACACTGGACAAACACATGCTGGTTATTTATACCATAGATGCTGGTTTTCTTGTGTTTAATATATAATACTACTACTATTACAACTACTACAAATATTAATATTAATATTAATTATATAATAATATAACAATTAATAATTAATTACCCACACACAATAAATTATTAATATAATAATAATAATAATAATAATAATAATAATAATAATAATAATAATAATAATGATAGGGTTGCATTGTGGCACAATAAGTAGCACGGTGGCCTCACAGCAAGAAGGCCCTGGGTTCAGTTACTGGTTGGGGCGCCCAGCGTTCTTTCTGTGTGGAGGTCTCATGTCCTTTCCCCACAGCCCACAACGACATACTGTCAGGTGAATAGCAGATGCTGAATTGCCCACTACATGTGATGGTGGCATGTGTGTTTGGCCTGCAATGGACTGGAAGTTTGTCTGGAGTGTTTCCTACCCAATACGCACTGGGTTAGGTCTAAGCAGTCCCCTCACCTTATCCCCCAGAGACCCAGGAGGATAAGTAGTTTAGAAGATCACATAATTATAATATGGTTTGACGCATGACTTTATAATTTACAATTTAAAAATGACTCAAATAAATTTAAAAAATCGAACGGGTATGTTTTGCTCTCCTTACAGCACTACAAACTACGGTAATTCTTAGTTTTCAAGATGAAATAAGGAGAAAAGGTCTTTGTGTCTGTTTCTCTGGACACATGAGACTGTGTCTGTGATACTGTTGAGATTATTAAAAGTTGTTTTGTGATGCTTATTCTGTGGCGCAGCCTGGTGAGGGGGCTGATGTACACAACATACACACAATACCAGTGTGAGTCAGCCACCGTGCCTCCTTTTTAAACATATACAGTGAATAATCCAACACATTTCAGCTACATTACTTATTCAATATCCATAAAGTCAATGAAAAACATCCAGTCCATAAAACAATGATACAATGTAAGTTTAAAACATTCGAAACAAGGGAGGTCACGTGGGCTCTCGACGGAGATGGCAGCATAGAAAGTTGCTCCCTGAAACCCGACATTGAAAATATAACTAACGACAATTACCCCTGTATTTTCTTACATAAAACACAACGGTCAGCAGTGGGGATAGTTTATTGAGCTTCAGGAATTAAAGTTTCAATGTCAGCCCGAGAAACCCGAAAGACTGTTGAGGTCGACTTTATCCGCCGCCTCAGCGAGCTCGTTGATGTGGTGAGAAAGCAGTCAGGAGACAGTCCATGGAATATAAGTAGTTTATTCACAGGTCTGCAGAGCTGTGGAGACCACATGTGCACACAAGGCTGTACCGCATGTAGTCCGCCGTGTACCTTGGTGGATGAAAATTTATAGTGAGTTGACTCCCTTCTCCATTGTAGTTCACTCCTATTGGTTCTCCTGTCGCTATCTATAACACTCCCTAGTTCCTAATTAGTTTATCTGTTGCGTGTTCAATGCATGCCTGGCGCGTGATTTCCCCATATTACAATTAGATAAGATGACGTGACCAGCGATACTTGGATGTGTCTCGCCTATCTTATTTTTACACTTGCTTTGACAGTTTGGTGACCTCGGGCACTTCCCATTCTCCTATACAGAACTGATTTTGAATAAATCAGTCGTAAGCAGTTTTCTACACGTAGCACACTCCGTTCTCTGGAACATTCCCTTATATGTCCATGTTAGTTTTATGTTTTGGCAAGCAGCAGATATAAGTCTAACAAGCAGTGGATATAAGTATATAGGTACCCACAAGACTCAAAGATCTGCAGCCATCGCATCCGGCTAAAGCTAGCAAGAAAATGGACGCCTTTGTTAACAGGCCACTTGAGGATACAACGGCCGTGTCAGGAGCGGTTGCTGGTGAGCCCACACTGGCTTTTCTTGCTTCAGAGATGAGAGCGATTCGTGTGTCCACGCAAAATATCGAGAAGGACACAAAAGAAATTAAGGCTACGTGGAGGATATTGAGGGAAAAAAAAAGTAGCACGCTGAAACTCCGCATAGACGAGGCCGAAGAGCGGGCTTGCCGCGTTAGAGGGCACCGCTCACACACACCAAACAACGAATTGAAGCTATCCCAAGAGGAAAATGCGGGCGGAAATTGATTGGAGCATATCGATGATTGGGATAAACAGAGGGCGACGTTGCTAATCTTAAAATTTTGGTATATACCAGAGTTAAAAGGGGAGACGACATGATTCAGTTTCTGCAGCCGGGGAGATTCCAGAAATGCTGGGCACCCGGGTTTCCAACTCTGGAGATACAACGAGCCTCACACCGTGTTCCCACCGGCCCGCCGAGACGAGACCAGCAGGGAAGGGAACCGGACCCGAGGCCTGTCATGGTAACTTGCTCAAGCTATCAGTGTGAAAGAGGAGATGCTTCGAAGGGCTCGGGAGAAGGGGACATATTCTTTGGCAAGGTGCCAGGCAGATTATGTTCTTCCTCCGGAACTACTCCAAACGCGTCATGAATCAAAGAATGTCATGTGTTCAGACATATGAGCAAGTTAGATTTGAGGAGGAGTAAAGGCGTGTGTAGACCACACTTTTACCGCTTTCCCGACACATATGGAAATCAACACACACAAACCGGGAGCACGTACTCATCGCGTTCACCTACTCCCTGCACTGAAGCTGGCGGAGTTCATCCAAAAAGAATATCACCACAAGAATAGGGCTGATGTAAGTATTTAATTTATAGAATTAAAATCGAATAAATAGGCTGCTGACAGTTTTCCTGTCGCTGTCTGAAGCCCTATTAGCCTGCCACTCTGGTACTTTGTCTGATTAGTTAGATTATAAATAGTTATTACTTTACCAGTATTTGTTATTATTAATTACGATATTAAGTTTTTGTTACTGGTAGTTTTCATCTGACTTCTAACAATATTTGGAATTAGGCAAAAGGTTTTTTTTTTCCTTCCTTAAACAGAGCAGATTGTCTCTTCATAGTTCTCTTGCTGAGTGCACAGGGGTCTGACAAAGAATACACCCCTGAATTACTTTTCCATTTAATAAAAGAGATCAGGGATTACAAGAGATTGTAAGATTTGGTTCTAAGGTGCGAGGGAAAGTTCGAGTTTGGGGTGAATTCACCCTCAGGTTTTTTCAATCCCAAAGTGAGCCTATGTTGGTTCACGTTCAACGTTTGTGGGTGCAGTCCTCCGAAGTATGATCAGGGTTTGTATATAGTTCTGTTTTTCCCTGCTCTAGGTTTTGGTGTTTGTAAGTTCCATGTATTGTTTACTCACACTAGGATCAAGTTGCTGATATTATTTCTGTTTGGCCGGACATGTTGCAAATCGTATGAATTACCTGGTTACCACTATGGCAAGTAACACAATTGATTTAAAAAACTAGGCCAGAAGCTGGAACTTAAGGGACTAATAACGTAATCAAGAAAAACGAAAAATCTTAGCATATTTTTAAAATCATCTATAAAGTCGACGCTAGCCTTTGTTCCAAGAAAACGCAATCTAAATAAGAAAGAATCTTTTAAAAAAGGGGCTGAGATGATCATCTGGGGTGGTGTGAAAAGTGTTTTCAAGCCCAGGTACCGACAAAAGTAGAGGGGTTCTGCAATTTTGATAATAAAGTCAGTTCATTTTAATGAAAGCGGAGGTGTGTTAACTGATTCCAGAGGGCAGATTTTGTAATAGTCACAAGGGCAAACTATTGGATAAACCAGTTATTTAGTTGCTCTCTGCTAATATTATGCTCACCTAACTCTGATAGACCAGAATTCTTTCACAATCTGTCTACAACTTCTTTTTCAGATCTAGGAGATGTTGTCAGATAATACTAGGTGGTGATTTTAAATCAAAATACTAGATCACGATTAGAGCCCATATAGCCCATACGTAATTATTGAGAGCAGTGTCAGAGCTGTTTGCCATTCAGACAGTTAGCATCCTGATTTGGGTTTAAAGTAGATATGGATGGAGATTGATGCATCCATGATGGACAAGAGATTATTCATTCTTTTCACCCCCCCATAATGTCTATACTAAGAATCGACACATACTTCTTAATCTCTCAGTCATCGGTGGATTACTCTCGGGTTTTTTTCTTCTGCTAAGTACTAGCATAGGTAATATAGTTATGTCAGACCATGCCCCAGTTTTCCTCAGCCTAAACTAAATTATCTCACAGACTCCTAAAAGCCGCAAGATGGCGTCTAAACAAAAAATGTATGCCCTAGACTAAAAGATAGTGTATTTTCTCGAAATGATTAGAAATGAAATTTTGTTTTTTTGAGGAAACTAATTAGTACAAGCGAGATAGTACCCTACCTTGCTACTTGGTGGGGATACCTTTAAAAGCAATATTTAAGATGGGAGAATTTATTTCTTATGCTTCCTTTAGGAAGAAAATAGCAATGAGAATCCAACGAGTTAAAATAGGCGAACTTAAGAAACTTGAAATCTCCATACTCTCAAACTACAGACAGGTGTACACTAAATAAAAATAATCGCTATTAAATATCAATTAAACCAAATTATATGACTAAGAAAGCAGAATATGCCTTTATTTCGAACCCAAGCAGACATATTGAGGAAACCATGGGTGAAAGACCTAGTCGACTTGTTTGCCTGCCTACCGTTTAAGACAACAAGACAGCATAAATTTTATAGCTGGTGTTACCGTCAGACGGATGGGAACATTTCCACCTCACGTCTAAGCAAATATAACATGACAACATTTAGATCATTCTACAACACTCTTTACACATCACGGGGCGGTGACTTAGACAAGCAAAAGTTAAGATTAACTTTTTTTATCAACCTTAAATCTTACACAACTCTCGGAAGAAGATAAAAATTTTCTAGAAGCACCACTGACCAACTAGAGGAGACTTATTCAAGCAATTAAAATATGCAACTTAATAAGTCCCCTGGGCTTGATGGATGGATTTCCTGTCGATTTTTACATAGCACATTGAAGATATATTCTCTAGGCCCCTTTGTTGCCTCGAGGTGTATTAACGATGCGTGTAGAAAGGCGCACATTAACCACAATCCATGCATACTGGCAATTATCTCCTTCATATGTACAAGAAAGGAAAAGATGCTTTAGACCCTCAGTGGCTATCGCCCTATCATCTCTTTAATTAATGGTGACCAGAAGATTCTTTTGTCAAAGGTTTTGGCACGAATCGCTTTGTCGAAGGTCATCGGAAGTATAATCCATTTGGAGACCAATCCGGCTTTATTCCAGATCGTCTATAGTTCCCAGATAATATATCAGGCGTTTAAATTAAACTTACAGTACCTTGTACATGACTCCACCCACATCCAACAATAGCTCTATCTATCGCTAGATGCTGCCAAGGCGTCTTGATTGTGTAGAATGAGGGACTATCTCTTTGAAACACTGAAAAGATTTGGCTTGGGGGAAAAAACTTTATTTACATGGATCAAAAACCTTGTATGACACTCCATACATAGCCTGTTGTTACTGACTATTGGTCCTCCATATCTGACCCATTTTACAATTCACATAGATCAACAAGACAGGGCGCTGTGTCCTTGAGCCCGGGCGTTGTTCATACTTGCCTTGGATCCCTTAGCACAGAAGTGAGAAATAATGTAGAATATTCATGGAATTTACAGTGGGTAATGAACAAAATACAATAAGCAGTACTATATGGCGGACGATATGCTGCTACTGCTAACACAAACCCGAAAAATCATCCCTGTCACTATTAAACTGTATTGAGGAATTCAATTCAACACTTTTATCAGGATATCGTATTAATTGGGTGATAAAAGTCAGAGGCTATGCCTATATCAGGCTACTGCCCTTCTGTTTTGTTCCATCAATGGAAGTTCCGTTGGTCCTTAAAAGGGCATTCACATACTTGGGTATTCTAATAACCCCCTGATTACAGAGATTCTGGTTAGAGAGAAAATACAAACCATTTTACTTCAGAAAATATAAATTAGATTTTGGGCAGATGGGACTAAAATTCATCATTACACTCTGGGGGACAAAATACATTCCATGCTTAAAAATGAATGACTGTGCACCCGTTGATCTACTATTTATTATCCCACCTACCGGACTCTGATATTACTGACTCCTTTTTTAGAATCTTGATACTCTTATTCTAGATTTTCTTTGGGGCAATTCAACAACATTTGTTTAGGAATAAAGAAATTACAGCACATACAAAGAAAGGGGGGATTTTTCTTTTCCTCTTCACTAACTTTTAAAACTGGTACTATTTGGGCTATTTATATAAAAGCATTTAGAGTATGGCTGCCAAGTAATGACGTCAGTGGTAGATAAACCAGCGTTGGTTCAGATAGAGATTGACGTTAATAGTGCGGGTTGAACTCCGTGGTCTACAAGCTATTTCGGCACAAAGTTACTTCTTACAGATCAGACCACCTTATTATTAATAACTCTAAAGAAATATGGTGTAAATTTCATAGGGCATCGGTCGTCTCTGTCGGACTGGCTCAAGTCTCCTCAGGCACCTCTGTGGAATAATAATACTGATTCGTGTTGGAGGCAAAACTGTTAATTGGCGCACTATGGGTGTAAATGCTGGGATCAATTTATGTTATGCATCTATTTTGACAGTCACACTACGTAAATATTTCTTAAGCTTTAATCAAATAGTAGACAAATATAAATTACCACTACAGAACCAGTTCTGGAGGTATGTCCAATTTGCTGGGAGCACCCTGTCGTGAATGGTTCGGGGCAGCCCCCTCCTCTGTCCCACTGGTAGCCCAAATTGAAGAATTACATGACTAAATCACCATCAAATAAAGTATTGCACTCCAAGATCTATGCGGACTCACTGCAGGAAGCCCAATTGTGTTGCGGACCCATTACTCTAATAGGTTAAAAAAAACAATGGATAGGGGACATGGCGATGACATTCCTACAAAGGACTTGGGCGATTCATGTTTTAAATACTATCAATACAATGTGTTTAAAGAGGCGGGCAATCATTTTAGGGGGGGTTTATTCAATTGAAAATAATTATATGGCCATAGATGGCACCGAGACAACCACTTCAAATTATATAAATGGAACCTAATGCCAGTAGAGAACTCTTGTCTGGAGATGTGGAGGAGGTGGAGCCTCCATTCTGCATGTTCTCTTTTCCTGGTCCTGCCCACGCACTTAAGGACTGGTTGGAATAATATTCAAGAGATTATGTTTGAAGTGTGCTAAACAAAAGAGTTCCAAATCTCTGCAAAAAGTCTATCTTAGGTTCCCACCACCGAACTTCAAGACTCTGACCTCTCTTTCTTTCGAAAAGAGATGGATTGTTTGGCGTGGGGGTTTTGCTTACCACAGCTAAGCGCGTACTCCTGAGACACTGGAGAAAAAAGCCGTCCCGCCTCCTTTTGAAGAGTGACTTCAACAATGGCACAGCTGGCTGCTTTTGCTCAGAGAGTAACATACTCTTACTACTCTACAGGTACAGACTTGATCATTATAAGCTTATATGGAGTCCCTCTTCACCATACTGGATATCAGCTAACTTAAAGATTTAGAATTGGTACACTAGACAACAATGTTAACCTGAACCTGCTGGTACAATGACGTGTGGTTTTTTTTTTTTCGCTTTTTTTTTTTTTCGGTTTTTTTTTCCTCGTTCTGCTTTGTTGTTGTTTCTCTTTTTTTCCGTTTTTTTTTTCTCCCCTTCGATTTTGTAAAAACTATATATTATGTCACATGACTGTGTTTATTTCTACCGTGTAAGTGGTTATGTTTATACTTTTCAGAAGTAAAATTCAACGTATAAAAAGTCTTGATTAAAAACAAAAAACAACACTTCGAAAACAAGCTAATTAGTAGTGAAAGAAAGGGTGTATGTGGTAAATGGATGATTATAATAAGTGGTAAATGAGGTTGGGTGCGGCGTGACATTAATTGTGTCGTTTGGGTAAACACAATCTCAGCCAACTCGTCTTCCATACACCATTAACAACAGAATGAAAATGTGAGAAATAGAGACACCAATACCACGGCAGAACTGTTCTGCACCAGTCAGGCCATCTTCTGCGTCGTTTCATTTTAACAATAAACATCACTCCGTATGTGTTATATCCACTGCTCTACTACTCTCTCGTCATTTCTCTCTCATCTCACTCTCTTCTTCTTTCATCTCTCTCTCTCTCTCTCTCTTCTCTCTCTTCGGTCATCACCGTCTTCTCTCTCCTCTTCTCTCTCTCATCCCTCTGTTTACAGGCAGTGTGAGGTTGGTGGATGGTGACAGTCGCTGTGCTGGGAGAGTGGAGGTTCTTCATAGAGGACAGTGGGGAACAGTGTGTGGTGATTACTGGGGAATGAGTGAAGCTGTAGTGGTGTGTAGAGAGCTGGACTGTGGAAATGCTATAACTGCACTGAAAAGCTTTGGACCCGGATCAGGACCAATCTGGATGGATAATGTGTTCTGTAGTACCTCAGAGTCTACACTGAAGCACTGTCGAACAATAGGATGGGGTAAACATAACTGTGGTCATTCTAAAGATGTAGGAGTCGTTTGTTCAGGTAATATTTAATATATGATTAAACACACTTGGAATAATCCATCTGTATGCTACCCTGTCTATTTATAGTCAGCTCAGTAATGACTTATTATTACGTTGGGGGAAAAAGGTTCTGAAAAATTGTGTATGTGATTAATTAGCTGAACCTTAAATGGAAAATAAGGATAATGAATTGAAGCTTGTTTTGTAAATTTTCAGTTCTGCCTTAAATGGTATCGCAGCTGCTTTCTGGCACATGAACAAGCTGTGGTATTTAAGGTGGAATGGAACATTAGATTAATCAGCTGCAAAAAGGGCATCAGTGGCAGCCTTGTTTAAGGTGGTCGAGCAGAGAACTGTGAGGGTGTAGCTATAAGAAAGGGCAGGGAACCGGAACAGAGACTAAGTGTGGAGCTGAAACTATGTGCCCCTGTGTTGCTGTGTATTTGTACTCTTACTGGTTCCCCTTGTGTTTGCAGAGTGTCTCTCTGTCAGTTGTTGTGTTGTTCTGGTCCTTGTTATTAGTGGTGTTGTATTGTTTCTTTTATTTTATGATGTCTTTGGTTTCTGTTCTTACTGACAGTGGTTCCTATTTTCCTTTTTTTTTTTTTTTTCCCTACTGCCCCTCATCTCTCGTGTCCTCGTTACAGTATATAGTATACTATATTTTCACAGTAAAATTAAAGCTAAGAAAATGTTTAATTGCTTTTTCTTTCTTATTAATAATTACAGAGCTGGGTGCTGACTTTTATTATTTAGAGATTTGGATGCAAAACAGCTTTTTTTTTTTTTTTTTTTTTTAAATTTTGTGCAATAAAATCTGGTGTGCATTAAAATTGATTATGCATAGACAGTTTCTGTTGTGCTTCATGTTTGTGAAAAGTAATTATAAAAGCCACATATAATTTAAACAGGCATATATGAACACTTCACTGGCAGCTATAAACATGTGTAATGCATAATCTTTGTTCTCCAATGGTAATATACAGGAGTCAGGCTGGTTGGTGGTTCTCGCTGCTCTGGGAGAGTGGAGGTTCTTCATGGAGAGACCTGGTACACGGTGTGTGATGCTGACTTTGACCAGCAGGATGCAGAGGTTGTGTGTCGAGAGCAGGGCTGTGGGCTTCCTGTGGAGGTGCTGGGAGGAGCTGCTTTTGGCAGAGGGGAGGGTCAGGTGTGGTCAGAGGAGCTTCAGTGTAGAGGCAACGAATCTCAGATTCACTCCTGTCCAACATCACCTTCACTCAAACACAGCTGCTCCCATGACAGTGATGTGGGTCTGTCGTGTGCTGGTAAGAGATATAGCTACATTAGTTACTGGGTTGTTTTATTTCCATACAACACTGCCATTGTCAAAACAATTTTTTCAACATTTATTCAGGATTTGTATTAAAATGTTATTTATTTTTAATTAAATATGCATATATACATAGACATACATAAACACATATTAAGAATAAACAAATAAATACAATTTAAAGCCATTGTATGCAAGAGAAACCTCAACTCACTGTGAGGTAGTGAAATATTGTTTTTTTGTCTTTGTTGTGCAGACAGTGTGAGGTTGGTAGGTGGTGGCAGGCACTGTGCTGGGAGATTAGAGGTCTTCCATGATGATCAGTGGGGAACAGTGTGTCATGATAAATGGGATATGAGTACTGCTGCGGTGGTGTGTAGAGAGCTGGGCTGTGGAGAGGCTGTAGCTATAGCATGGAATTCCCACTTTGGACCAGGATCAGGACCAATCTGGATGGATGATGTAGACTGTAGTGGACCAGAGTCTACACTGAAACACTGTAAAACAGCAGGGTGGGGTAAACATAACTGTGGTCACTCTAAAGATGTTGGAGTCATCTGTTCAGGTAGGTTTTACTGAACTACAATCTAAGGATACTGTACATGCCTTTACATTTCATTCTAATGATTTCATTTCTAATGATTATTATTATCAATATTATTATTATAAAGGTCTACATGGGCTTTTACATCTGTAAACAGCATTAGTTTTATGTCTTTAGAAACATGCAGTGGGGTTCAAAAGATCACACTGAAGAACTGGTATTTTTTGCCCTAGAACAAAGTTTAAGTGAATAATAATAATAATAATAATAATAATAATAATTATTATTATTATTATTATCATTGGTTTTCTCACCAGATTATTTCTACAAAATTCATCTTAACAACAAAATGTCAGTTTTCATGAAGCGCTACATAAGCTTTGATTTTTTGTGATTATATTTTAGAAGTCAGGCTGGTTGGTGGTTCTCGCTGCTCTGGGAGAGTGGAGGTGCTTCATGGAGAGACCTGGTGCACAGTGTGTGAGGCTGACTTTGACCAGCAGGATGCAAAGGTTGTGTGTCGAGAGCTGGGCTGTGGGCCTCCTGTGGAGGTGCTGGGAGCAGCTGCTTTTGGCAGAGGGGAGGGTCAGGTGTGGTCAGAGGAGCTTCAGTGTAGAGGGGATGAATCTAAAGTTTACTTCTGTCCAACATCACCTTCACTCAAACACAACTGCTCCCATGACAGTGATGTGGGACTGGTGTGTGCTGGTAAGAGATGTATCTTCACCAGTCTGTCTGATGTGCTCTCTAAGAATCTCTGTGCTCTCTGAGTTGTATTCCGAGTTGTGTGTGTGTAAATTCAGTATTGTCGCCCTACTGTGTACAACTAAGCTTTGACAATGGTTCACTGATTCTATGTATCTCTGTGTAAAACCTTTGTCTCTGACCTTTCTGACTTCTTTTGTACAGACAGTGTGAGGTTGGTGGATGGTGGGAGTCGCTGTGCTGGGAGAGTGGAGGTTCTGCATGATGATCAGTGGGGAACAGTGTGTGGTGATAACTGGGATATGAGAGATGCTGCAGTGGTGTGTAGAGAGCTGGGCTGTGGAGAGGCTGTAGATGCACTGAGTGATGCTCACTTTGGACCAGGATCAGGACCAATCTGGATGGATGATGTGGACTGTAAAGGATCAACCCAGCCTACACTGAAGCACTGTAGATCACGAGGTTGGGGAAAACATAACTGTGATCATGCTAAAGATGCTGGAGTCATCTGTTCAGGTATCGCATCATATTCAGTGTTGCAGTGTCTGAGTCTCGCTACATTTCAACATTTACTAATATGTATTAATTAAGTGTAAACGGTGTTGCTTACTATGTATTTTCATTTGTTTTTTTAGGAGTCAGGCTGGCTGGTGGCTCTCGCTGCTTTGGGAGAGTGGAGGTTCTTCATGGAGAGACCTGGTACACTGTGTGTGATGCTGACTTTGACCAGCAGGATGCAGAGGTTGTGTGTCGAGAGCTGGGCTGTTGGCTTCCTGTGGAGGTGCTGAGAGGAGCTGCCTTTGGCAGAGGGTGGGGGCAGGTGTGGTCAGAGGAGCTTCAGTGCAGAGGCAACGAATCTCAGATTCACTCCTGTCCAACATCACCTTCACTCAAACACAACTGCTCCCATGACAGTGATGTGGGACTGGTGTGCGCTGGTAAGAGTTATCTGTTTTTTTTTAAGAATGTGATTTCTGACAGATATATGAACATGCCATACACACCCCACATATGTACCTCCAATATACAGAGAGTGTGAAACTTGTGGATGGGGACAGTCGCTGTGCTGGGAGAGCGGAGGTTCTTCATAGAGGACAGTGGGGAACAGTGGGTGATGATTACTGGGATTCGAGTGATGCTGTAGTGGTGTGTAGAGAGCTGGGCTGTGGAGAGGCTGTAGATGCACTGAGTGATGCTCACTTTGGATCAGGATCAGGACCAATCTGGATGAATGATGTAGACTGTTTTGGATCAGAGTCTACACTGAGGAACTGTAAATCGGACGGATGGGGTAAACATTATGGTACTCAAAAACATGCTGGAGTTATTTGTTCAGGCAAGTTAGACTTATAAATATTTGCATTAACAACAAGAGAGCTATATATAGTAAACCATTCTGTGCATGGTACTAAAGTCAATCAAATACAAACAGGTCACAGAAAATCCAGACTTATCGATGGTCCTCATCTGTGCTCTGGGAGAGTGGAGGTTCTTCATGGAGAGACCTGGGGGACAGTGTGTAATACTGACTTTGACCAGCAGGATGCAGAGGTTGTGTGTCGAGAGCTGGGCTGTGGGTTTCCTGTGGAGGTGCTGGGAGGAGCTGCTTTTGGCAGAGGGGAGGGTCAGGTGTGGTCAGAGGAGCTTCAGTGTAGAGGCAACGAATCTCAGATTTACTCCTGTCCAACATCACCTTCACTCAAACACAACTGCTCCCATGACAGTGATGTGGGACTGGTGTGTGCTGGTAAAGTATCAAAATTCAAAACTAAGTGAAAGGTTTGGTTAACTATGCCACTGTCACAGTGCACCGTTTCTCTAATCTAGTTTAATTTCTCTAATATGAAGTTTATTCAGGTCATACAGGGGCTCAACTGACAAATGGTTGTGACTCCTGTTCTGGTCGAGTGGAGCTCCAGTACCTCAGTGAGTGGGGCACAGTGTGTGATGTAAGCTGGAATATGAGAGCTGCCAGTGTCCTCTGTGGTCAGCTGAAGTGTGGGAGTGCTGTGGCTGTGGTGGGATCAGACTGGTTTGGGGAGGGGAGTGGTCGGATCTGGGCTGATGTGTTTGATTGTCAGGGAAACGAAACACACCTGTCACAATGTCCCATTTCATCATGGAGTCGAACTGCATGCTCTCATAAACAGGACGTTGGACTTATCTGTAATGGTGAGCTCTGATAAACTGTGTTCTCCATGTAAATGTATAAAACAGCCTGTAAGAGTCTGCCGATGTCAATCACTTTCAAAAATATTGTGATTCTTCAGGTTCCTCTCTGGCGTTACATGAGGGAAGAGTGCGGTTGTCTGGAGGGATGGAGTGTGAGGGGGAGATGGAGGTGTATTTCATGGAGGACTGGAGGAGAGTTCTGCTGGACTCCTGGAGTGGGTCTGTGGCCTCTGTGGTCTGCAGACAGCTGGGCTGTGGCTCTGTGTTCAGCTTCTCCAGCTCCTCTCCATCCAGGCCTGAACACAGCCACATGTGTGTAATGGGTTTCAACTGTTCTGGGAGTGAAGCTCATCTGGCGAACTGCAGCAGCGCACAAGCAGTCAACTGCAGCTCTGGAGAACCACTCTCAGTCACCTGCTCTGGTACGTGTTATAACATCTAATTATTCTAAATGTCCCTGTTTTTTGGGGACACTGGCTGTTTTTGGTGGCCTCTCCTTGGCTGAAGCTGTCCCTGTAAATGCACCAGATTTTAATTGTAAATGAAATCGTGCAGGAAAATCCTAAGACCAGGCAGCAGCAGAGTTATGATTTTTTGGCCAACAGAGCAGGCTAACTGCTAACCATTTCTGCCAGTTGGTCAGCAACATTTTTAGAGAATACAACTGCAAAACTCCACAGAAGCTAACAAGAGTCAAGGTAATCCACAAAATCAATCAATCAATCAATCAATGTTTATTTGTATAGCGCTGTTTACAATCAATGTTGTCTCAAAGCAGCGTCACAGAAAATCAATTTGTTATATAAAAGAAAAGAAAAAGAAACACAAAGTTAATGTACCTACATTTGAGGGTGGGGGAAAACCAGGTCCAAGCCCCCCTTGAGCAAGCCAGAGGCAACAGTGGCGAGGAAAAACTCCCTTGTGTAAGGATGAAACCTCGAGAGGAACCAGGCTCAAGGACGGAACCCAACCTCCTCAGGTCGAACCCGGATGAGACGAGAAAGACAGAACTAACAGGAGAAGAACATCTATTAGATCCAGTCTGATTAGATCCAGTCTGATTAGTCCAGGAGGGAGTAACTGCAAGATGAAGACGGCCCATAGAAAGAGTATGATCAGAGCCAGACGCTGGTCAGTGTAGAGGTTATGGTCATGCCGGGCAATAAAACAGGGCAGGAGACCCACAGTGGCGCTGATGCTCAGGTGCCTTTAGCTGCTCTGGGGGTTCTGATGTGATCACTCCAAAGAAATCCTAGTGCTTAACACAGAAGAGGAAAGAAAGAGAGAAAGAAGGAAAAAGCGAGAGAAAGAAAGAATGAGAGAGAGAGAGAGAGAGAGAGAGAGAGAGAGAGCAAGAGACCCAGGAACAAAAAAGCCCTGACCATCAAAGGAGTAGTTGCAATGAAAGCAGCACCCAGAAGAAATCACCTGACAGGATCAATACCTGGTGGGTGGGTTTGACATCATTAGACATGTGAATGACGTTTCATGCTCGGCCCTGCATGTGACGTAAGCAAGGACAGGTCTTATTACTGTACCTGATTAACCCACTGGCAAGGCAATCAGTGAGCAGTGATGCTCTGGACTTAAAGGTACCCTGATTTTATATCACCCTATTAACAATCTTTCCAGAACAATCTAGATAATCTTCTCTGAGAAGCCCCACTCTTAAAAGGGAATACTCAGGAGCAGGACTAGAACATCTAATTTTTGACCAGCAGGCTGTAACGGTTGATTACGTGCTCTCTGCGTGGGACGAAGGAGCTAGTTGTAGCCTAGCCTCCCGTATGACGCAGCTGCTTCTAAGTTACTTCGGACAGTAATGGTGAGATGTGTGGTTGCTTGGGCCAATAAACACCACTTCTACCCCGCATGGAGTGTGTCCTGGGCGTGTGTCTTTAGAGAGTCCTGGGACCAGTGTCTGGCTCCTGCACCGCACGTTTTCACCCTTACAAGGCGAAAGTGCCATTATGCCAGCATATTAACGGCAGCATTAAGCTAAGCTTTTGCTTTTGTTTTGTTTAATATGTTAAATGCAGTTACCCTACTCGCATGAACAGTTCTAGAAACAAAATAATCTCTTTGGAACGTAATAGGTTTTCATCACAAGTGACAGTATGACACAGTTTGAACACAGCTAAGATTTGAAGGCTACTCCGAACTAGGGTGGCTGCCAAGCCCACAACTGCCAGCAACAGCTCTACCTGGTACTCATGCACACGAGCAGCACCCTCATCAGAGCTGGTGATGCAGTGGATGACGCAGGGGAAAAAAAAGACGATAGGCTTCTGGCTGCTGCTGCCGTTGCACTTTGTGAGCACCGAGAACTTGTACCCACCAGGAGGCCAGTACATCCAGAGAAGGTTACACCAACAAGGCAAGCCACAATTTCTCCAAGTCTTGCACCAGGCTAGGAGGGACCACTGCTTCGAGGATCAGCTGCCGCACGAAGACCGGGGGGCCCTGCTGTAGAGGAACAGGCACCCCATTAGCAGAAGTTGTGCTTGCCGAGATGGTGGACAACAAAGTGTGCACAATATTTTCCACATTATCTTTTGTGACGACACAACAACATATTTAAGAAATCCCCTCATAGTGAGCATGGGAGCAAAAATGTAAAACTACCTATAAACCTAAACGTTCTCTGAGGATCTGAATATTCACATGTAAATACCAACAGTTTTGATACACAGAGATGTGTGCAATATGAGTGTGTAAGCAGTGGAGTAAATTCTTGGCACATAATGGACTTTGCACTTTATATTGATAGTCAAAACCTGAGTAGGACAGATGGGCATCCACCATCATCAGCCAGACTCCCCTGTTCATACTGTGTACATTCAGTCCGCAGTTTGTCTCTATAAGCTTGATTAGATTTTTGGGCTGAGACTCTGTGATTTAGCACATTGATGTGCAGTTTATTTTTTAATGTTATTTTTGGGCACCAAGTGAAGAGTTAAAAAAGTGGTTAGGCTTCTACCTCCCCCACTTACCACTGTATTGTTGCAGATGTGTGAAGTGGCCGAGCTAGGTATTGCTATAGAGGACCAATGCATTGTTCCCAACATTAATCAGGTGTAATTTCACAGGTGTGTGTGTGTGTGTTTTTGCGTGTGTGTGTGAAGGTAAGTTTAACTCAGCCCACAGCTCCATCAGGCTGGTTGGTTCTGAAGGAGACTGTGCAGGAAGGCTGGAGGTTTTCCACAGCGGCTCATGGGGGACAGTGAGTAGTGACTTTTGGGATATTAAGGATGCCCAGGTGGTCTGCAGACAGCTGCAGTGTGGAGTGGCCCTCAGTGCCCCAGTACCAGCCCAGTTTGGACCTGGAACTGGGCCCATATGGCTAAATGAGGTGGAGTGTGAGGGGAATGAGGCGTCCCTGTGGAACTGCAGATTTCAGCTGTGTGGAGAGGACGAATGTGGACATAAGGAGGATGTAGGAGTCGTGTGCTCAGGTAAAATTATATTGGTATTTGCACAAGTAAGCAAAGCCTCATAATGAACGAATGAATGAATGGATGGATGGATGCATGGACAAAGTCTGTAAAAACATCTAAAAGTTAAAAGATAAACATCAGTAAAATTCTTTCTTTTATCAGAGTATAAAGAGATCAGACTCACTGAGGGCTGTGAGGGGAATCTGGAGGTGTTCTACAATGGAACCTGGGGTAACGTGTGTGTAAATGGGATGAATGAAGAAACAGCCAGTCTGATTTGTCAGGAGCTGAACTGTGGAAGATCTGGCAGGGAATCCTGGTCCAAAGCAAGAGTGGAGTCAGCTCCTAACTGGCTGGATGATTTGAAATGTAGGAAATATGACTCCACTCTGTGGCACTGTCCATCTTCACCCTGGAGAGAGAACAATTGTAATAATTACACTGAGGTGGCTCACATTACCTGCTCAGGTCTGCAGCTTGTGGTGATTTTATATATTAATTTAAGGGAAATTGTGGTAAATATTGAATGTATGAAGGTGAAGTAATTCAGAATGAAGTCTGTAGAAGTGAAAGCTCTGAAGTATTCAATATATAATGATATTTTTAATAAACCTATGTTTTTTTAATACTTACAGAAGATAGAAATGATCGCGTGTTACAAAGTCTGCTGAAGTGCTCTTCATCTCTCCATCACAGACAGTGCTCAAGTAAGACCTACTGCAAACAGATCTAGTGAATATTTGATTGGAAGCATTAAGTGTTATTCTACTTCACATGAAAATGAAAGGATTTTTAATTAGTAAGCTTTAATTACAGTAACAGTTTGTATTGTATTATGTACCGGTACTGCTGAGTTCAATGACTCGACTGATTAATCAATATCTCCTCATGTGTGCTGTGTGTGATGTAGATCACCTGCCTCTCAGGCTGAGTGGAGGAGATGGAAGCTGCTCTGGGAGGCTGGAGGTGTATCATAATGCTCAGTGGGGGCCTGTCTGTGATGATCTGTGGGACATCAGGGATGCTCAGGTGGTCTGCAGGCAGTTGGGCTGTGGCCCGGCGCTGAGTGCTGATGGGAGTTCTGTGTTTGGTGCTGGTTCAGGGCCTGTCTGGCTGAACAGAGTGAAGTGTAGAGGGAATGAGATTCACTTGTGGGACTGTCCTCATTCCCTGAAGAACCACACTAACTGCTCCCACAGGCAGCATGCTGGAGTCACATGTACAGGTCAGAGGTGTCTGCTGAATGCTGGAGTTTCTGACACCAGTGAGAACATAATACACAATACTGAACATTAATACCATATTCTTTTACACACTGTATCTGTTGTTTGGCTGTCCAGTTGTTTATTCTCTCACTCAGTCACTTACATGGTTTCTCAATCTCCCAGTCATTCACTTATTCGGTCACTGACACATACACGGTTAGTTACTTGTACACTCACTCAGAGACTCAGTCACCAATGCACTCAGTTATCCTTTCCATCATTTAGTTGCTCACTTACACATTTTGTCCGTCACCGCAGTTGTTTTATGTCCTACTGATGGGCAGCCAGGATCAAGGTGGAGGTTTTTGAAGGGAGTTTGAGGCTGTGTGATTATTAAAATCTTGTGTAAGTATTCAAGCTAAACCAGCCTCTTATAGCCTGCACACCTCTGTTATTCAGATCATTTAGGACCTTCTTAGGTATATTACCACTGGCAGAAAGATGTTGCAGACATGCACACACAAAATAATCCTCCATAAATTCTATCCCCTGGCCATTAGTGCTCTGAACACCTCACTTCCTCCTACCAACATTTCATCTCATGCTCTTCTGCCATCAGCAGCTGACCAGAAAAGCAGTTCATGCTCAGCCTTCTCTCCTGCGAGATGATACTAAATACTGCAGACTGGTTAACTGTACATATTATTATTATTATTGCACATTATAGTCATTTGTACTCTTATGCCTTTCAGACTTGCATTAGATACACACTGTATAGTTATTAGTGCATATCATATAGTAATATTTCTTTCCCTGAATCTTCTTTTTATTTATATTGTAATTGTTAGGAGTAGCCCCGGAAGTACTGCAAAGTAAAAAATTCATTGTGCAGTGCAACTGCTTGTTTCTCTGCGCATATGAATCTTGAATGACCAATCTTGAAACTATTGAATCTTGAATGACCAATTTCTATTATTAGTTTTTAATATTAGTTTGTCATATACAGTTTTAAAATTGTAAATATATATTTGCGTTTTGTGTGTTGTTTACTTATTGTTAATTGATTTATTTATTAATTAAATTATTTATTTTGTTTTGTTTCAGTATTGACAGAAATTTCTACTACTACTGCACAAACAACAGTCACCACTTCCCATGGTACTCTTTTCGTCTCAAAGCACATTTTATAAAAGTTTTGAATACACTGTTTAATCAATAACAAAGATCCTGTTTTTACAGTTGGTCAAACTGAGAAGAAAACAACCCCTACTCTACAAACCCTTTCAACTGCTGTACCGTCCATCTATCCGGTGTCTCTCCTGGTTCTGGGAGTGGTGCTCTTCCTGGCCTTAGTGCTTCTGGTTGTGCTGTTGTACCAGAACAGACGACTCAGGAGAGGTAGAGAGATTCAGAGATCATCTACAATCCACTTTCTGTACATTCTCTAAACATCATTAGTCCTTCAATCTGTCATCAGTCTTCTCTTCTACTGAACTGGCTCCATGTTCCTCTCTGTCTCCCTCACAGTGCTCTCTAAGAGGAGGCGTAAACCTCCTCCTGAGGCAGTCTATGAGGAGATTGACCGCAGATACAACACTAAAAGAAATGAGTCGAAGAGAAGGAGTGAGTGATATATGGAGTGTCTAATATAAGGCTTATTGCATACAATTAACATATATACCCACTGGCTATTTCATTAGGTCCCTCCTTGTGTTTACACCGTTTCCTTGTCATTTTTATCAGCTTTACTTATTTTACAGATGCACTTTGCAATTTTACAATTACAGACTGTAGTCCATCTGATTCCCTGCAGACTTTGTTAGCTCCCCTTCACCTTGTTCTTCAGTGGCCAGGACACACACTGTTCAAGGTCCCCTGCTTCTGCTATCTGAACTTTTTGTTCCTGCCATCATCTGGTTTCTATTCTCAACAGTAAACATGAAAGAGAAGCTCATAATCACCGTTTCCATATTTCCCAGTTCATATGAAGCATTTTTGTGTCTCTGGGGAGTTAAGTCATTCAATAGCTAGCTAGGTTAACCAGTAAAGCTACAACAATAACACAAGCAGTGAGGTTTGCATACAGATTTGTTCATCAATAAAATATGTGATTTAAAAACTAACTAGCTTTCCTGGACTTTGTACTCACCCACACACAACAACATGAGCAGCCTAGAACACACCCACAAGAGACAAACTTGGTCATAAGCAACTTATAGCCTAGTGTGAACGTAGGGTGAGAGTGCCATGTACAAGCTGGGCTATTACAATGTTCTGCAGTCAGCCCAGTTCATACAGATCCACAGCACTCAGGGGATTGTGGGAGGTTCTGTATTCTGAATGTGTTTATGTTCTGTTCCCCTCTAACAGGAAGTGTCCTCTCTGAAGCACAGCATTCAGGATATGAGGATGTGAATAATGAGCTTATCTCTGGTATGTGGCTGCTACACCACTGCTGTGCATCTCATTAGGTTCTAGTTTGATGTGCTTAATGTGATATTTTAGATAATAAATTTAGAATTATTGATAAGTTTAAAATGGTATTAACACACCAAGGTCAATATTTTATTATATAATTATTAGTATTATGATTATTAGATTATTATATTAAGGACTGTTTTAGACTCTCTGCTAAAGTCTAAAAGTCTAAAAGCATCTGCATGATTATTATTATTATTATTATTATTACTAATAAACTATAACTAATAATATTATATTATATAATTATATATGACATTATATCTTGCTTTTTAAGACATAGAGATGCTTACATAATACAATTAATATATCCACTAAACACATAACAACAAACTAAACAGAAGACACAACAATGGCAGACATATAAAAGCCACAACACAGATGATGAAATAACTTGAGCTGTAGTGCGTTTATAGAGGGAGACTGTATCTAAGACTGAATATATGTCTTACGGCTGGATTTAAATGTGGGAGTTGCTGAATGTGAAAGGGTTTAAGCAGCTAGAGATGACAGTGTGAAGGAGAGTTTCAGCAGCACGCTGGGAAAGAGATGGTCGTTTGTAAAGTCAGTCTGCTTTTATTTGATTCAGGTGAATCAGCACAAGAGGACTCAGCAGAGAGCTATGATGATGTCATCACTGCTGGAAAGATATCTGGTGGTGCAGCAGGTGTGTTTCTGTTGTGGGTTTGTTTTTTGGGTTTTTAGAAAGATACAGTAGAAATGGATAGAAAATTTAATATTTGTTCAATAAAAATGGTCTTATAAAAACCTTTTAATTTTTATGCCTGTAATCTCCAACATGAACACAGTCACTGATGATACTGATGCTGATTTAATGATATTGATCTACATTCTGACAGAAGACATGACAGATAACTATGATGATGCTGTTTCTGGACTGAACTCCAACATTATGCTGAGTAAGTTTTACTGAATGTAGATAAATCATTTACACTGAAGCTTCAACTCAGCTTTAGATCTCAGGTTTGTCTTTTTACTGTTTTCATTTGTCTTCTTATGTTGGTTTACTAGACACACCAGGGAACTATGATGATGTCATCAGTGCTAGACAGGATGTGAAAGGTGAGTGGCTGATCTGATCTGGTGCACCCCACAAATTCCAAATGTGAGTGTGAATGGAGAAGGAAGTGATTTAAATGGGTCCCTTTATGTTTACTATAAATATTCATAATTTTATATTTGTGGTCTGCTGGAATAGATTTCCATGTTTCAGTGTTCCGAAAGCACATAATTATTTACATACTGTACATCTTTACGTACTGTACATCTCACCTGCTGTCTGAAATGCTCTGCTAGAGGTCCTGTGTCTTTAGTCCCCCTTCCAATGATCTTAGAGTGCTTTTGCCCAGAGCAGTTGAAAGCAACAGCAGCATCCTGGCACAATCTCAGCCTCTACTAGCAGCCAATAAGGACTGTGTTACAAGACGACATCACCTTGTAACAGAGAAAAGGGCTGGAAGTACACTGAGGCGTTTCAGGCAGAGGAATGTGGGTTCTGTGGAGAAAGTTTCCTTCTGGCTGACCCTTTACATTACATGGGAAGAACTGAAAGATATAATAGGTCTCATTTAAATCAAGTGTAGAGTAATTCTGCTGAAAACATGTTCACAGAATTTATGACATATGATAAATCAACAGTAATACATGAACAGGGAGACACTGTGTATACACTGAGCATTCACATTCATTGCGAACAGTCAGAACTCTATTGGGTGTTAAATGGGATGGTCATCAATGAAGTACTTCAGTTAGGTGGTTTTAGAGAACTGTGGTGGGTGAGCTAACTAGCACTCTGTGAAGGGGGTTGAGGTGACAATATTTTGCAGGGCTACATTTAAGTTTACATTTAGTGGAATTCCTTTGTGGTCTGAAATATTAATGGGCTCAAGAACCTTGACCCTAGATAATCTGACTTTCATATTCAATAGCCGAGTAGCTACTAAAGTTAAGCTAATACTATGCAGTGCAAATTTAACCGGGAAAGTGTTTAAATGAAACAGACAAAATTTATAAAATCTAACACTTTTTAAAACATGACTGAAAACATAACTGCTGGAGATGGCATGTTTTTTTCATGACAGTATTACAGTGACACCAGATGTCATACTGTATTCAGCAATATCTCATCCGTTTCATCAGTATATTTCAATGGCATTAGTCACTGTTAAAGATGTCAATTTAGCACACTGGTGAAAGTTAATCAAAATGTATTAATGCTGTATTATGTGTTTCACTAGTTAAATAAAACAAGTAAAAAATTAAATTATTACTAATTTTATTACTATTACTAGTAATAAAAATGATTTGGTGTTGCCTGCAGAGAGAAACTATGACATGAATGAATAAACGTTTGCTAAACAGTGAACCTGCTGCTTCAGATCCACCAGTGGAAAATAATGAGAATAATTAATAAGCACTGCTGGTTTGGAAAGAACAGGTATAAAGTTAAGTTGGCTATGAGCTACGAGTTAGCAGCTAAACAGAACCTACACAGAGCTGTACAGACGCGCTATTTCATCTGAGAGATATGAGAGATTTTTATCTGAGAAATATTTGCTGTGTTTGCAGACTACGATGACGTGGAGAAGCTTCAGACAAAGAAGCATCAGTGTGACTGACAGACCACGCCCAGTGTCCTTCCTCAGGAAATGCCATCCAAACCTCTTCAGGCACAAACAGAAAGATTCAGATTACAGCTCTTACTTTAAAGAGTATAAACACTGTTCCAGCTTTACACGTCTCAAATAGGACCCTGTAGTATTAAACACCTCCCCAGTTTACCCACCTAAATATCAGGAAGTGTGAAGTCTACCTGTCTTAGTGAGTTCCACACAGTGCAGATGTTAACATCAGCATGTAGTGTGTTATATATTAGAGCCGGTCTGTGTGTTCAGGTAAGGAGAACAGGGTTCATGTTACTTTTAATGCTACCAGTGTGTTTCATATTTAACACAGGCAGGTACAGTGTGTGTCAGAGACGCTCTGTTCTTGTGTTCTAACACAAAATGAGTTGAATGATTCAGATTTAAAGTTTATTAATTTAGAGATTTTGAATGTTTATTCACTGAGTACTATAGAAGAGGGTACAGTTACAAAAGCTGTACAGACAGGAAGTGGAATTGTGAAACTGTGCTGTATGACTGTAATGTTACTCCGCCCCCTCCAAAAAAGCATCCCTCACCTTCAAGTATTATTTCCAAGTCTATAATGATTAATGATGATGAGGGTGATGATGATGAGGATGAGGATGATGATGAGGATGATGAGGATGAGGATGAGGATGAGGATGAGGATGAGGATGAGGATGAGGATGATGATGATGATGATGATGAGGGTGAGGGTGAAGATGATGATGATGATGATGGCGATGATGATGGCGATGGCGATGGCGATGACGATGACGATGACGATGACGATGACGATGATGAGGAGGAGGATGATGATGATGATGATGATGATGATGATGATGATCAGGATGATGATTATATATAGAGCTTAATCACATGTGCTAGTTAAATTGTATATCTTGAGTTGTTTATGATGTAAGAGTGTAATGTATGGTATGTCCTGCTGTGGTCTGAGAGGTAATTCTGTACTGTCCAGATCTCTCTTTATCAGGAGCAGCAGTGGAAGGCTGGACTCCTGGTCACTCTGAGGAGGAGAACACTGTTAGCTCCTCTCTTTTACTGTCAGAGTCAGAACTGAGAATAGGTTGTAGATGTGGTGATGCATATTTGATGTACTATCTGCTGAGGTTACTGAAGTGTAAAGACACGCTGAGTTTAAGGAGGGAGTTTAGAGGAGAGAACAAGCTGCACCTCAAACATCAAAGGAATGCCAGTCTGTGAGGAAAGAGAGAGGACACAGACCCCTTAGACTAAAAGACCAGTTATTTTAAACAGTTTTTGTTTCTTTACACCATGTTATTATTGTCACATTGTTCCTGATTTCTTTCCATTCTAATCCTTTTGTTGTAAATATTGATATTATTCATCTGCTCCTGACCAAAATATTCATTAAGCCAATGCAATAAACCCAGTTTGACATTACTGCACTTGTTTTATTTATAAGAGTCCTGCAATACCTGCTAACGTCAGTCATTACATCATATGTCCAAAGACCTTTATGTGGTTCATGAAGACACCAGCTCCCTCTCCAGTAACAGTTCATATATGTAACTACACATAGTAATGACAGTAAAAACTGTATTAAATATGAAAGTAAATATTTATCAGCTGTGTGAGGATGGAGGACAGAAGAATCAGAGGCACACAGCTGTCCATCTCCCTCTGACCTGCTGTCAGGTCTGCTCAAGAGATACAACCTCGGCGCACTCCTCATGCCGGCCACCAGAGGTCAACCTCGCCAGAGTTCTAGCGAGTTGTGCTCCTGCTCCCTTTCACCTAGCCCCTCCTGTACCTGTCCCTTCACACCTGCTCCCTATCCCAGCCTAATACCCTTTCCTTTAAATAGCCTTCCCTTCCCTAGGTGTTAGTGGAGTGTTAACTGCCTCTCTGTTGACTGGTTGTTTGTCCTTGTGAGTGTCTTGCTTCTTCAGTTATCTCAGTGTTTCATTTTTGTGCCATTTTAAATGACTTCCCGGCTTTTTGTTGATTTTTGAGAAACTTCTGGGTGTTTGGATTTTTTAGATTTCTGTTCTGGTTTTTGGCAGCTTTTGAGCTTTTTGTACTTTTGGATGCTTTTGTGTTTCATGTTTTTTGAATAAAGCCTACCATAATGGATCCCCTCCCTGTTTCTGAGCTCCCTGAGTTACACAATATCTGTTGCAGAGAGTCTCCTCATAACGACCTCTGCTATTAGGCATAAAATTACACGGAAGGCTTTAGGTGACTTACAGAAATTAATCAACCTGCACTGCACAACTGAACTTCAGAAGGAATGTATTAGAAATTAACACAAAATTCAAAGAATTTATTGATGAGTAAGATACTGCAACTGTTGCTACATGTCTGTAGAGAGTAATACCCAGTGCCAAGCTTGTAAAGCTAATGTTGCCGTAGATGGGTCAACCTCTTACTTCATTAAGGTTCCAATTGAAACACAGATTCAGGCCGTGTTTGCAAAGCAAAGTTTTGAGTAAAACTGAAATTCAGATTTGCACGATGGAAAAAGTGCCAAAACAATATTGAAGAAATATATGGTGGCAAGCTGAATCGGTTTTACAAATTGCAGTGGCCCACTAAGTGATTTAAGAATCTCTTTGATGTGGAATACAGTGGAATACAGTCATCCAAATTTTCTATTTGGCCTTTTGCTGTGTTATTAATGAGCTAAGATTTTTGGAACGTACAAAACGCGATATGATACTTGCGGGTCTTTGGTTTGGTGAATCCATCTACGCTGTGCTACTTGGTGTCCTGCGTCTTTTGATGTTTTTGTGGTTTTCCACAGAATTCTTACGCTGTCCATTTAGTGTGGTCCGATCTGTTAGGGAAGTAGACAGACGCATAAGTAAAATTCAACCCCCATTTTTGGCCCGGTATCCCCGTTCTGTGTCTTCTTACAGAAGGTACTCTAGAATACCCAGAATACTGATATATGTTGTTGTTTTTCGGCCCAGTAGTCTTCCAGGGTGTTCTTGCACACCTATACTACAACCATTTCCTACTGCTAAGTGAGGCAATATTCATTCTTCTAATGGAGCCAATAACGTCTGCACAGGTGAATCATGCAGGAATTTCTGGTCTCAAATAGGTGCGCAATGTGCACTTACTAGTACGTTTAGCAGACAGCGTCAGAGAACTTGGACCTATATGGATGCATTCCTGTTTTCGTTTTGAGGACAAAAATGGCCATTTGCTCCATCATGGAACTCAGAATATACCATACCATGGCCATTTGCTCCATCATGGAACTCATGATATACCATACCAGTATGCAGGACAGTAAAAGGTTAAGCATCTACTGATTCTGCTGCATACATACAGGATTTATCAATCCCAATTTTTGCTTCTAAATAAGAACCAGTAAGTTGCTGATTTCACTCCACTCCTGTTTTCATCAACCAGTTACAAATGCATGTTCAACCTCACCCTGAATCCTTCAACTTTATTTTTCAGATATATATTTTTATTTACATTTTGTATTTACACACGTGATTCGCTGTGGTTGGAGAATCATCCATATTACACTCCTACCTATTATTAATGAAGGGTATTCTTGCTTTCTTTCTTTCCTGGGAATCCACCAAATCATACTTTTGATTGTAATCTGAATGTATGTGATTTATTGAAGTGAAGATGAAATAAAGTGAATATGTCAATAGGTAAGGTATTTATATATTTATTTAATATTAGTAATAATATTAATATTAATAATAATAATTATACTAATATTAGTAATCATATTACCACACCAGCAGTTTCACAGCTTTAATTATTATTCATCCTCTACTGCCATCTAGTGGCAAACATTATGTACTACCGTCACTGAAACCGCTTGTAAGATTGTGTCTAAAGGGTACAAACTAAATTATTGGTACAAAAGAGAATTAAACTGTAATTAATATATTACTTAATTAAGTAACATCATAGATTATCTTTTTTTCTTGTATTATAAAATCATAAGTCTGTTTCATAATCATAAATAGCCTGTTTCTCATTTCAGATCAGTATAATAACCGCTTTACATTAGATTATTTACAGGTTTAATCTTCTGTAAAAGTGATAAACTGGTATTCCTGTGTGTATGCATTTTTACTCAGAGCACTGTATGTGTATGAGAGACAGAGAGAGAGTGTGCGTCTGTGTGTGTGTGTGTGTGTGTTTGTGTGTGAGAGAGAGAGAGAGAGATGGTTATCAGTGTGTCTCTGCAGGTGCAGCATTAGTGCTGTATTACACTGAAGTGTCTCCTCTTCTGTCTCCTGTATGTCGGTGTGTTTCTCACCACACTGCTGTGAGCGTCTCTCCTCACACACACTCCTCTAGAGACGGAGGTGGAGTTCTGTTCATCAGTGCTGACGCTCTTTTGATATATATATGGAGGGAGAGAAAATGCCTCCTCTGATTTGTCACTGAAAATGTTTGATGGTTTCCTCTTCTCTTTCTAATAAGGTAATAGTGAGTGTGATTGGCGGCTGTGAAGAGCTTCTCTCTCCCTCCCTACCTCTCTCTCTCTCTCTCTCTCTCTCTCTCTCTCTCTCTCTCTCTCTCTCTCTCTCTCTCTCTCTCTCTCTCTCAGTATCTTCAGTCTCTCTGGGGTAGAGGAGGTGAAGCTTGTTCTGCTGCTGAGTTGAACGGACTGTGTGCAGGTCAGAGGGAGATGGACAGCTGTGTGGTTCTCATTCTTCTCTCTTCCACAATCACTCTCTCCACAGCTGGTAAGTTACACTATTAAATATTTAGATTAAACCATTTTAAATTTTAAATCTTGTTTTGAAAACATATTTGTAGCAAAGTCTTGCAAAGATAAAAGAAAGGCTGTATCAGCAGGGAAAGAGAAATCAGATAAAAAACAGAGACAGGCCATCAGTTTGAAAATTACAGAACTTATGTCAAATAAAATCTGGAGACAAAAGTAATTTGGCATTGTTTTTGGATTTTGCTAAATATACAAAAATTAAATTGTCCTGTAAATATGTTCCTTTAACTGGGAGAAAATCTTGATGTTAATTTAGTTTATAGTTCTTATAGAAATGTTTACCTTGGCATTCTCTATAATATCCAAATTACATGACTTTTAATTATAGGAACAAACTTTCATTGATAGATTCATTTATTTATATGCTTATAAAACACATCTCTCTCTCTCTCTCTCTCTCTCTCTCTCTCTCTCTCTCTCTGTTGTACAGACAGTGTGAGGCTGGCGGATGGTAGGAGTCGTTGTGTTGGGAGAGTGGAGGTTCTTTATAAAGGACAGTGGGGAACAGTGTGTGGTGATGACTGGAGTGGGAATGATGCTAAAGTGGTGTGTAGAGAGCTGGGATGTGGAGAGGGTGTGCATGCTGTGGGCCGAGCTGTTTTCGGACCAGGATCAGGACCAATCTGGATGGATAATGTGGGCTGTAGAGGATCAGAATCTTCACTGAAGAACTGTAAATCAAATGGGTGGGGTAAACATAACTGCAACCATTATAAAGACGCTGGAGTGATCTGCTCTGGAAATCCTCACTACAGTACCTTTGGTAATAATAACACCTCAACAGCACAAATTTGTTTTATTTTACATTTTTTTTTACCTTAGAATAAAAATAAATTAACTTGTTACCTATGATGCTTTATTTATTATTTCTGAGGTGAGATTCAATATTTGATGCTTAACATATTCCACCTTGATCCTGTGTATGTCTGTATTTTTATGTCTATACTCCTCTCCTCCTCCCAATGCTACAGATGGTTTGCGGCTGGTAGATGGAGGGAGACGCTGTGCTGGGAGAGTGGAGGTTCTTCATAGAGGACAGTGGGGAACAGTGTGTGATGATAACTGGGATATGACTGACGCTGCAGTGGTGTGTAGAGAGCTGGGCTGTGGAGAGGCTGTGGATGCAGTCAGTGATGATCACTATGGACCAGGATCAGGACCAATCTGGATGAATTATATACATTGTAGAGGATCAGAGTCTTCACTGAAGAACTGTAGATCACCAGGGTGGGGTGATCATAAATGTGATCACTCTAAAGATGCTGGAGTCATCTGTTCAGGTAGGAGGTGCTAAAAGGGGTTCACTTAAATATGATTATTAAGTCTTTTTTTCTCTTTTATGTTTTTTTATTAGGTTTGCTCATATGACAGCCTTCAGTCATCTCTTAGTATAAATATCAGTCAGAATAAGTTTGTATTGATGTACAATGGCCCTTTTCAGTGTTTTATTTTTTCATAATTTAATAAAATAATTAATAATAAATTGTAATGTATTCATGCATAAGTATGTGATGGGAAATATCACAGGAGTTTTGATATAGTGAAAACATAAACAGGGAAAGTGAGCACAGGGTTGCAGATAGTACTGATATTTAAAAAGGGAAACTGACAGTAGTCAGCTTTGCTTGTGCTGGATTGTGAGAAGGAGATTTTGGAGGTTTTAAAGCCTAAGAAGACACAACTTGCCCAGAATCACTGCATCATCCATACTGCGCAACATTCACTATTTACAGTGTGCCTTTTTACTGCTTTAGATGAGTCCATGCAACATTTTCAATCACCTTGTGGAGAGATCCACAAAGCAGAAATCCTCGATCCTGCTGTCTTACATAAAGTAATATGAAAAGCTGTTTGACACCTGAAAGCCATGTAGCAGCAGCTATTGTAATTGTTTTAGGGCTCTACTGTTAACTCATTTCTACACAAATTTTTGAACAAAAAAGAAAAAAAGAAAGAACGAGAGCTGCTCAAGCCTCCTTTCAATTCAGGCCTCCTCTTCATTGGCTATACACAGAACACTGCACTATGATTATTGCTATTCTGTTTCCCATCTCTGCCGTTGTGTTCCTATTGGCTGCTGCTCATTCCTGTTTCTAGCACTTGTAGAAGATGTTGTGATGGTCCTTTATGTACAATTACCTGTTACAGGGTGAATACTATATTTAAATCCCTCAGTCTACACAGGTGGCTGTCAAGGATATGCAGCGTGATCTGTCTGTGACAACATCAAGTTTTTATTTAATTACTGAAATTGTTGAATTCTGTTGTTCCAGGAGTCAGGCTGGTTGGTGGTTCTCGCTGCTTTGGGAGAGTGGAGGTGCTTCATGGAGAGACCTGGTACACGGTGTGTGATGCTGACTTTGACCAGCAGGATGCAGAGGTTGTGTGTCGAGAGCTGGGCTGTGGGCTTCCTGTGGAGGTGCTGGGAGGAGCTGCTTTTGGTAGAGGGGAGGGTCAGGTGTGGTCAGAGGAGCTTCAGTGTAGAGGCAACGAATCTCAGATTCACTCCTGTCCAACATCACCTTCACTCAAACACAACTGCTCCCATGACAGTGATGTGGGTCTGGTGTGTGCTGGTAAGAGATGCAGATTTTCAGGTTAATCTGATATAGTTTGACTGATCTGCAGTATTTTAAATGTTATCAATAATCCTGTGATTCTCTGTCTCTTTCTGTTCACTGTGTGGTACAGTCAGTGTGAGGCTGGTAGATGGTGACAGTCGCTGTGCTGGGAGAGTGGAGGTTTATCATAGAGTACAGTGGGGAACAGTGTGTGGTAATTATTGGGATATGAGAGATGCTGCAGTGGTGTGTAGAGAGCTGGGCTGTGGAGAGGCTGTAGATGCTCCAAGAAGTGCTCATTTTGGACGTGGTAACGGACCAATCTGGATGGATAATGTTGGCTGTAGTGGATCAGAGTCTACACTGAAGAACTGTGCATCAACGGGATGGGGTAAACATAACTGTGATCATGGTCAAGATGCTGGAGCCATCTGCTCAGGTAAGCAGCAGAAGTACAATGTATGGTAGTCTACCACATATTATCATCATATCATCAGACTCGATCTGCTGTACATGTAATAAAATAATTTTACATTAGTGCTGGACTGGCATGCATGAACATTTCAAACAGTTGCGTAAGGAAAGCATAAAATGTAACTCAAGTAAACATGAAGTCACAAGGCCCCTCCCACCAACTAAAAGTATCCCGTCCTGCACAGTTTAGTGTTTACTTGAAGGAGGAGGTTGTAAAATATCAGATTTGTTGGATCAGATGTTTGAAGCAGTAAAAACAATTGAAGTCCCCCCACCGCTCATCCATGTAACCTCTATTAGGGTCCTTCGATAAACCGTGTGTAGAAAAGATGACCGCTATGTCATTCTGTATGATTGCATTTCTGGAATATTGACAAACAAACAAACACATATCACTTAGCCAATACAGAAAGTTTGCTTTGCTAATTAGTTTACCTAGTCAACGGGTTTGTCTTCCAACTTTAGTTAAGCATTCTGCTAAAGTTAGTAAGTAAACTTTGCTATCTAAAGACACTAAAACTAAAAAAGGCATTTAATTAAATGTGATGTCAGAAAGCAAGATTGAAAAGACATTGCAAGAATCAATACACCAACAGTTTGGGTACCACTCATACACTTTTAGCAAAAAAAGAAGTAACACTAATTAATACTTCTATCTTTTTTCATGCTTTTAATACTCTCCAATTACTCTCCATCACAGGTCACAGAAAGTCCAGACTTACTGATGGTTTCCATCTGTGCTCTGGGAGAGTGGAGGTGCTTCATGGAAAAAATTGGGGCACGGTGTGTGATGCTGACTTCGACCAGCAGGATGCAGAAGTTGTGTGTCGAGAGCTGGGCTGTGGGCTTCCTGTGGAGGTGCTGGGAGGAGCTGCTTTTGGCAGAGGGAAGGGTCAGGTGTGGTCAGAGGAGCTTCAGTGTGGAGGCAACGAATCTCAGATTTACTCCTGTCCAACATCACCTTCACTCAAACACAGCTGCTCCCATGACAGTGATGTGGGACTGGTGTGTGCTGGTAAAGTTTAATATTTAAGCTCCCATTTAAAAGTATTTAAACCTTCCAGTATAACTAGTCCACTATTAATCCATTTACATAAGCCATGAGTTGCTCTCGTTTATTCCTATAATGTAATATTGATTCAGGTCACACAGGGGCTCAGCTGGAGAATGGGTCTGACTCCTGTTCTGGTCGAGTGGAGCTGCAGTACCTCAGTGAGTGGGGCACAGTGTGTGATGTAAGCTGGGATATGAGAGCTGCCAGTGTCCTCTGTGGTCAGCTGAAGTGTGGGAGTGCTGTGGCTGTGGTGGGGTCAGACAGGTTTGGGGAGGGGAGTGACCGGATCTGGGCTGATGTGTTTGATTGTCAGGGGAACGAAACACACCTGTCACACTGTCCCATTTCATCATGGAGTCGAGCTGCATGCTCTCATAAACAGGATGCTGGAGTCATCTGTAATGGTGAGCAGCTGTTAACATATTTCATATTTTATGGAAACTACATTAAACTGTATTGTTTGTCAAAAACAAAATATGTGTTTTATTGCAAAATTCCTCTTCAGGTTCCTCTCTGACGTTACATGAGGGGCGAGTGCGGATGTCTGGAAGGATGGAGTGTGAGGGAGAGGTGGAGGTGTATTTCAGGCAGGTCTGGAGGAGAGTACTGCTGGACTCCTGGAGTGAGTCTGTGCCCTCTGTGGTCTGCAGACAGCTGGGCTGTGGATCTGTGTTCAGCTTCTCCAGCTCCTCACCATCCAGTCCTGAACACAGCCAGATATGTGTGACAGGATTTAACTGTACTGGGAGTGAAGCTCATCTGGGGAACTGCAAAAGTGCACAACTAGTCAGCTGCAGCTCCAGAGAACAGCTGTACATCTCCTGCTCTGGTAAAAATAAAGAGATTATAACAGTTGAAATAAAAGTTGCTAAAAGTGTTCCTGAACAGCTCTATCCTTTATTCAATATTTCACAGTCAGAATATTACTAAGGTGTGTGTGTGCGTGTGTGCGTGTGTGTGTGTGTGTGTGTGTGTAGGTAAGTTTAATTCAGCTAACAGTTCCATCAGGCTGGTTGGTTCTGGGGGAGACTGTGCAGGAAGGCTGGAGGTTTTCCACAGGGGATCATGGGGGACAGTGAGTGATGACTTGTGGGATATTGAGGATGCGCAGGTGGTCTGCAGACAACTGCAGTGTGGAGTGGCCCTCAGTGCCCCAGTACCAGCTCAGTTTGGACCTGGAACTGGACCCATATGGCTGAATGAGGTGGAGTGTGAGGGGAATGAGACGTCTCTGTGGAACTGCAGATTTCAGCTGTGTGGAGAGGATGAATGTGGACACAAGGATGATGTAGGAGTCGTGTGCTCAGGTAAACTGATATTAATGTTTACAGAAGAGCATGATTTAATTAACAGTTTTGAAATTAATGGTACCTACTAAATGAATAGATGGATAAACAAAGGAATAAAAAATTGAAAGAATTAATGGAGGGATCAATTAAAGAATTAAGGATTTCTAAACATCCTAAAAACATGTTAATTAAAAGCTGATGATTGTAAACTTTCTCCCACCAGAGTATAAAGAGATCAGACTCACTGAGGGCTGTGAGGGGAATCTGGAGGTGTTCTACAATGGGACCTGGGGTAACGTGTGTGTAAATACGCTGGATGAAGAAACAATTAGTTTGATCTGTCAGGAGCTGAACTGTGGAAGATCTGGCAGTGAGAGGGCTAGCAAAGCAAGAGTGGAGTCAGCTCCTAACTGGCTGGATAATCTGAAATGTAGGAAACATGACTCCACTCTGTGGCAGTGTCCATCTTACTCATGGAGACAGAACACATGTGATAATCGCAATGAGGTGGCCCGCATTACCTGCTCAGGTGGGCGACTTGTATTGCCTTTGTTCGATTAATATGAAAATGGTATCAAAATGTTCTTTAAACAAAATATTTGTCTGTGATATCCTAATTATTAGACTACTTACTAATATATATATAAATGTTTACAGAAGAGAAAAAAGACCAGTTGTTTCGAAGTCTTCTGCAATGCTCCCCATCTCCCCTTCACAGACAGTGCTCAAGTAAGAACAACAAACAAATCTGGATTTCATTGAACAAGTGAAAAAAAATGCAAAGCTTTAAAGCTCCTCTGTTTTTCTGTTACTGTATCTCCTCATGTGTGCTGTGTGTGATGTAGATCACCTGCCTCTTAGACTTCGGGAAGGAGAACAAAGCTGCTCTGGGAGGCTGGAGGTGTATCATGATAAAACATGGGGCTCTGTATGTGATGATCAATGGGACATCAGAGATGCTCAGGTGGCCTGCAGGCAGCTGGGCTGTGGGCCGGCTCTGAGTGCTAATGGGAGTTCTGCATTTGGTGTGGGTGGGGCGACTGTCTGGCTGAACAGAGTGAAGTGTAGAGGGAATGAGATTCACCTGTGGGACTGTCTTCATTCCCTGAAGAACCACACTGACTGCTCCCAGCCTGTTGCAGTCACCTGTGCAGGTCAGAGGAGTCTGCTGGAGTTTTGAGTTTCTGTGAAATTAAGTTAAAAAATAGTTTTATTTTATAGCTTAATATCACACACACACACACACACACACATACACACACACAAAGTGTTTTAATTATCGTTGTTAATGGTTCCTAATGTTGGTTTGTTCGATTCAGTTTTTAAATTTTATGTTTTTTGTGTATTCTTGATAGTATTGTGTTTTGATTCTGTGTTTAGAGATATCTGTCCCCACTACTACTACTACTACTACAACCACTACACCCACACCACCAACCACCACCACCACTACTACAGGTATTGTTTTGTTACTTGGATCATTTATCTAATTATTTCTGAATAGCTTATTCAGCGCTCCACAGAGTTTCTGTTCTGTATATTTTTACAGTGAAGAGCACAGCCGCTGTTCCACCCATCTATCCAGTGTCTCTCCTGGTTCTGGGAGCGGTGCTTCTCCTGACCTTTGTGCTTCTGGTTGTGCTGTTGTACCAGAACAGACGGCTCAGGAGAGGTAGAGAGATTCAGAGATCATCTACAATCCACTTTCTGTACATTCTCTAAACATCATTAGTCCTTCAATCTGCCATCAGTCTTCTCTTCTACTGAACTGCCTCCATGTTCCTCTCTGTCTCCCTCACAGTGCTCTCTAAGAGGAGGCGTAAGACTCTGACTGAGGCAGTCTATGAGGAGATCGACCGCAGATACGTCACTAACAGAAATGACTCGACTCGAAGGGGTGAGTGATGTATGGAGTGTTCTACATGAGGGTGAGTAAGTGTCAGTAGAGGGGAGGACTGTGTCAAGGGGCCTAAAGAGAAGGCCTCAGCACACATACCATACTGAGCTGAACATCCCAGTAAAATTCTGATAAAGCCTTAAACATCATGTCAGTAATTATGACTTATGAAGGGGGAGACAGTCTAACCCAAACCCTGTTACCACAATCACCTTTACACAGGAGCTTACACACTACACGTCCCTCTACTGACAAATACTGTCTCTGGCCTCCGGTGTGTCTTCATTTGGGTCAATGTTGCTTTTCACTATTCTCACCTTTTCCACTGAGTATAGAAAAAACACAACATAAAATAAAATATCCAGCTACTACTTACTTCTCCTTACCCCATATTTACAGCCAGCAGCTGATCACAGCTCATTACTGAGTTACTACAGTAGACTGGGGTTCAGATGAGTGCTGAATGTAGATATGACTATATGACGTGTTTTTCTTTTGTTATTAAACTAACGTTTTTGTTTTTATGTGAGTTTTGTGTTAATATTAGTGAAACAATGAAAAAGTATTAACACATCTGCAGATGTAAACTTCTGTTCTCCTAAGAACATGCCAGTAAGGATTAAGTTGACCTTATGAATGAAGATAAATGGTTATTATAAGAGTAAATGAGTTATATGATAGTTTAGTGTATATTAGATGAAATGTACAGTAGAGTAGATCTACATGTAGTGTAGTGAGCTACTTCTGCTGATAAGCATCTATCAGGCAGCTGAAGTTAAACTGTCTCATCCTGTAGAGCTTCCATTTTAGGACTTACAGAGAAACCACACAGCTGCAGGTGCGAGAGAGGGAGAGAGAGCAGGGGGGGTCTAACTGTGTGTGTGTGTGTGTCCGTGTGTGTGTGAGTGAGAGAGAAAGAGGGAGAGAGAGTGGTGGGAGGGGCGGTGGTGGGAGGGGGTGTTCAACTGTGTGTGCGTGCATGTGTCCATGTGTGTGTGTGTCTGTGTGTCCCTGTGAGAGAGAGAGAGAGAGAGAGAGAGAGAGAGAGAGGGAGAGGGAGAGAGAGTCAGACTGAAGGAGATTCAAAGACTGAGAGCTATCAATCAATTAGAGTGACTGACTGAATAAATGACAAGTTACAACCCCACTGAGTTAATGAGTGAGTGACCAACTGAGTCAGTGTTACCAAGTAGCCAAATGATTTTGTGATCATGTGACCTTTGGATGACTAAGTGACCAAGTGACCAAAGAATCACATGACCAAGTGTGTGTCTAAGTGATAACTGAGTCAGATTCAGTGGAGTCAACCGAGTGACCAACGGACCAAGTAATAAGTTATTGACCAAGTGAGCCAGTGTTACTAATTGTCCTAATAATTGAGTGAGTAATGTGATGAGTGACAGAGCAAGTGACCAAGTAAGCAGGTCATCAATTGACCAAGTGACAGACTGACTAAGTGACCACATGACCAAGTGAGTGACCAATTAATACATCATCCATGACTGAGTATCTAAATGAGTGTGAGAGGAGGGATGAGTTAGTGACCAAGTGACTGAGTGGCTGAATGACCAAGTGATTGAGTGACCAATTGACAGAATGACCAGGTGACTAAATGACTCAGTGACAAACTTACTACTGAGTAAGTGATTTTCCAAATGAGTCAGTGTGAGTGACAGGATGACCATGAGTGTTAACAAATGATTGAGCAACCAAGTGACCAAGTGAGTGAATAAATGATAAATGAGTGACTGAGTGATCAAGTAACTGTGTGATTGACCAAGTTAGTCACTGTTACCAAGTGACCAAATGATTGAGTGAGTAACGGAATGAGTGACAGAGTAAGTGACCAAGAGAGTGGTCGAATAAATGGTAACTGAGTGACCAAGAGAGTGAATGACTTGACCGAGTGAGTGACCAAGTACTAAGTGGGTCAAGACTGAGTGGCTGAATGAGTGTGTGACCTGTGATAAGTTAGTGACCGAGTGACACCAAAAACACTCCTTCTACTTGTACATACTCTAGAAGTAAAGGTGAGGGAGGATGAGGGCGATGCTGCTTCAGATGATTCCAAACTCCAGGGGTGAGTAAGTGTCAGTAGAGGGGAGGAGTGTGTCAAGGGGCCTAAAGAGAAGGCCTCAGCACACATACCATACTGAGCTGAACATCCCAGTAAAATTCTGATAAAGCCTTAAACATCATGTCAGTAATTATGACTTATGAAGGGGGAGACAGTCTAACCCAAACCCTGTTACCACAATCACCTTTACACAGGAGCTCACACACTACACGCCCCTCTACTGACAAATACTGTCTCTGGCCTCCGGTGTGTCTTCATTTGGGTCAATGTTGCTTTTCACTATTCTCACCTTTTCCACTGAGTATAGAAAAAACACAACATAAAATAAAATATCCAGTTACTACTTACTTCTCCTTACCCATATTTACAGTCAGCAGCTGATCACAGCTGAGTACTGAGTAACTACAGTAGACTGGGGTTCAGATGAGTGCTGAATGTAGATATGACTATATGACGTGTTTTTCTTTTGTTATTAAATTAACGTTTTTGTTTTTATGTGAGTTTTGTGTTAATATTAGTGAAACAATGAAAAAGTATTAACACATTTGCAGATGTAAACTTCTGTTCTCCTAAGAACATGCCAGTAAGGATTAAGTTGAGCTTATGAATGAAGATAAATGGTTATTATAAGAGTAAATGAGTTATATGATAGTTTAGTGTATATTAGATGAAATGTACAGTAGAGTAGATCTACATGTAGTGTAGTGAGCTACTTCTGCTGATAAGCATCTATCAGGCAGCTGAAGTTAAACTGTCTCATCCTGTAGAACTTCCATTTTAGGACTTACAGAGAAACCACACAGCTGCAGGTGCGAGAGAGGGAGAGAGAGAGCAGGGGGGGTTCAACTGTGTGTGTGTGTGTGTGTGT
This sequence comes from Prochilodus magdalenae, assembly GCA_024036415.1. NCBI lineage: Eukaryota > Metazoa > Chordata > Actinopteri > Characiformes > Prochilodontidae > Prochilodus > Prochilodus magdalenae. The sequence continues at coordinate 16,782 of JAMWET010000179.1, read as the reverse complement.
GTGTGTGTGTGTGTGTGTGTGTGTGTGTGTGTGTCTGAAGGAGATTCAGAAGACTGAGAACCATCAATCAATAAGAGTGACTGATTGAACAAATGACAAGCAATAAACCGAGTGACCGAGTGAGTGATCAAATAAGTGACCAGTTGATAAGTCGTGAGTGACTGACCGTTTGACCGATTGACCGAGTGAGTGATCAAATGAGTGACCAGTTGATCAGTCGTGAGTGACTGACCGAGTGATCAAATGAGTGACCAGTTGATAAGTCGTGAGTGACTGACCGATTGACCGAGTGACTGAGTGAGTGATCAAATGAGTGACCAGTTGATAAGTCGTGAGTGACCGACCAAGTGACCGATTGAGTGGGTGATCAAATGAGTGACCAGTTGATAAGTTGGAGTGACCGACCGAGTGACCGAGTGAGTGATCAAATGAGTGACCAGTTGATAAGTTGGAGTGACCGACCGAGTGACCGAGTGAGTGATCAAATGTGTGACCAGATGATTCAGTGAGTGTTTGCCCCAGATGAGTGCTACCAAGTGAGTGACTGACCGAGTGATCAAGTGACCTTTGGATGACTGAGTGACTAAAGTGTCACTTTGTCAAGTGTGTAATTAAGTGATTAGTGAGTCAGACTCAGAGTCACCTGAGTGAACATGTGATCGACCAAGTAAGTCAGTGTTACCAAGTAACCAAATGATTGAGTGAGTAACGGAATGAATGACAGAGTGAGTAAGTGACCAAGAGAGTGGTTGAATAAATGGTAAATGAGTGACCAGGAGAGTGAATTGTGAAAACTGAGTGACCCATTAGAGAGTGAATGACTAAGTGACCACCTGACCGAGTGAGTGAACAAGTAATAAGTGTGTCATGAGTGAGTGACTGAATGACCAAGTGATTGAGCAAATGAGTCAGTGTTACTAAGTGACTGGGTGAGTAACCGAATCAGTGACTGACCAGGTCAGTTATCGTGTCCAAGTTACCATGTGACCAAGTGACAGCATGACCAAGTGAGTTACCAAGTAATAAGTGAGTTAAGAGTGAGTGATTGAATAAGCAGGTGACCAATAAGAGAATCAATAACAATATGAATGAGCGCTTTCAGTATTATATGTCCAGTATTATATGTCCAGTGTTATGTCCAGTATTATATGTCCAGTGTTATGTGTCCAGTGTTATATGTCCATGGCTGTGTACGTTAAATACAGTTTAATAATAAATAAAATAATAACAGTTCCTTTTCTGTTTGTTCCATATCACAGTAATACACCAGTATCAGGATCACTGAATGTGACCTTTACCCCACAATGTCCAGCCCTGTTTACTGATGTCTTTCCCAAAGATCTAAATACAGATTTAGTCCCTTTAGTCTCTGTTCTTACTGGAACACTAGCCAGTGAGCAGACTTTAGGACTGAAGCTCCATGCCTCAACAATAAACCCTCTTTCAGAGACACTCAGATCTTTTACTTTGACCTTCTTAAGCCAAGATCAAGGTGAACTGGGGACGATCAGCATTTGTACACATCACAGAGCATGGCCAGATGTTAAATGGTTAACTGTATCATGCAGCACACCTGTGTGGAAGCACCTGCACATTCTCCACTCATTTATTCAGTTCTCCTTCTTTAACTTGTTCCCTGCCTGTACATCCTACTGACCCACACCACTCAGAGGATTGTGGGGGTTCTGCATTCTGTGTTTCATGACTGTTCTGTTCTCCTCTAACAGGAAGTATCTTCTCTGAAGGATATGAGGATGTGGATGAGGATCTTCTCTCAGGTAAAAGACCAGAACGTGTGTGTGTGTTTGTGTGTGTGTGTGAGAGAGAGTGTGAGAGAGAGAGAGAGAGAGAGAGAGAGAAAGAGAGATAGATAGAGAGAGACTGAATGAAGAGAGAGAGTGAGGGATAATAATAAATGTGTGTGTGGTAGTGTAGGTGTGTAAGGGTATGGGTTGGTAGGGGATAGGTGGAAGGGGGTTTGTCTGCATCTGTGTTGTGTCTAAGAGCGCCCTCTACTGTCTGCACTGATATCAGTCCCCATAACTAACCCAGTTCACACTGATCCACAGCACTCAGTTCTTCATGTTCTCTAGTATCACTTACAGCTCTTTATTGTTTCAGAGTGAAACTCTCTTTAACAGTGAGTCTAGTGTGTCTCTCTGATTAGAGGTTTGATTGATCTCTAGTTCAGAAATGATTCCCTGCAGGATCTTAATGGAGTTACACACTGAAAGTGTCTCTGAATCAGGATTTTATTTCTCTATTTAATTAAAGTGATTCATTTTGCTCTGTTTGCAGGAAAGTCTCTGACTGGAGTAAAGACAGAATACTATGATGATGTCATCAGCAGTGGTCTGATAAGTGGGGGTCCTTTATTAATGAATCACCTGATTTTATCTGTACATTAAACCACAGTGTAAAATATGACTGCACTGTTTGTAAAGTCAGTCTGCTTTTATTTGATTCAGGTGAATCAGCAAAAGAGGACCCAGCAGAGAGCTATGATGATGTCATCACTGCTGGACAGATCTCTGATGGTGTAGCAGGTGTGTTTGTGTTTGGGGGTTTAGTTTTTAGATTAAGTAGAGATTAAAATCATCACTAATGTTATGAAAATAGAATAATCTGATAGTCTATATGTACAATGACTTTTTGAATCATTCTGTTACAGCGGTCATCTACACATACGAGCAGGAGGGGGTTTTAGTGCCCACAGCATATTCTCATCATAACTCCAAATCTTATTTTGATTAAATTACTGTAAACAAGTAAACAGTCTCACATTACTGACTGTGTCTGAAACACCTGATAAATATAACTGTATAAAATATGATTTAATATTCTTTATATTTCTCTGTGTTTTGGTGTAGCGGACATAGCAGAGGATTATGATGATGTCATCACTGCTGATCAGAGCTCAGCTGTTGTAGCAGGTATGACTAGTGATGTAACACTACTGTAATCTCCAACATGAACACAGTCACTGATGATACTGATGCTGATTTAATGATATTGATCTACATTCTGACAGAAGACATGACAGATATCTATGATGATGCTGTTACTGGACCAAACTCCAACATTATGCTGAGTAAGTTTTACTGAATGTAGATAAATCATTTACACTGAAGCTTCAACTCAGTAAACACATCATACTGTTAAAACTGATCTTCCTATGTTGGTGTAGTGGACACACCAGAGAGCTATGATGATGTCATCACTGATGGACAGGATGTAGGAGGGGTTAAAGGTGAGTGGCTGATATTGCTGTGTATGATGCTACATTCAGATGTAGATGAATGAGGAAGGTGGAGTGAGAGATTTAAATCTGTGTACAGGAATTCTGCTGAAACATGTTTACATTATTTATGGCATATGATAAATAAACAGTGTTACATTCTGATAGAAGATTACAGGTAAAGAAGAATTCAGCTTTATAAGTGATGTGATGTGATGAACTGAGCTGAATATGATCAGACACATGAACTAAGAAGGTATAAAGGTCCTTTTTGATTTCAGGTTGACTTTAATGAACAGCTTGATCTGAGTTTCAGTCTGCAGTACTGAACAGATCCTACATAGTGCTGTATGTACTGGGTTGGACATACAGTGTGCTATAAAATAAAGACGTGTTATTTGAGATTAATGTTCTTATTTTACAGACTATGATGACGTGGAGGAGGAGCCTCAGACAGAGATGAATCATGTGACTGAGAGACCACAGCCAGTGTCTTTCCTCAGGAAATTACAGACGAACCTCTTCAAACGCAGGAAATGACTTTATTATAGATCACAAATCTAAATGTTTATGTAAACAACTTACAGTTACAGATGAAATGTTTAACTCTTTCTTTGAGCTTTACCAGCTTTTACCAGCATTTACTGGCCTATCAAGTTATTCCATCAAAACCATCATCCTTACTTTGATCTCTTTTCATGATATTTTGTGTCTGGTGTGATGAACAGGACAGGATTAATCTTTTACCCCAAATCTTTTTAAATTACAGTTTAAGGTTTAATGAATGTTTTGATTGACAGTCTGAAATTAGAGGGCTATTTAATTATTCAGTAGATAATTCATGAGGACATAAAGATCCAAATCATGTTCTAGTCAGAAGCACACAGTCAGTGTTCATCAGTCAGAAACCATGAAGAACGTGCTGTTTCACTGTGGGCATGTTATGATGTACTGAGATCTGAGAGAGAGATCTGCACTCCTCTCTTCTCTGGATGCTGATCATCACACACAGTATAATAACACACACGGTATAAAGATGAGATTTATTTTATTTGTTTATTGTTTTATTTTTATGTGACACTTTTTAATTTTTATTTTATTTCAGTTTTAATTATAAACTGTTCTTTGAGTAAATCTGTTCTTTAAATAAAGACTGTTTAAAAGATTTTTATTAATAAAAGAATTTCTACATCAGCTTTTAGAGGAGCAGTAAATGATGTTAATTAAGATTACACTTTATTGATCCCAAAAGGAAATTAGAGAAATTACCCAGAGATGAGACTATATATAAAAGGTATTTGTCATTACCCATCTGAGACAGAGATCTAAATTATAATGTTTAATATATATAATACATGATAACAAAATAAAATGCAGGTAGGTTAATAAATTACACATACAGTGTTGCTCTTATTGTCGGCACTGTGAACTAAAAACCCACACTGCTTATTTATTAAAAGTATAAACATGCGCTGATTATGAGTATATTACTCTAGAAAACACACTGATGCTGTTCCTGCTACACAATGAGAGAACTTCAGTCTAAAATATACATTTTCCATATGACTCCAGTTTCCACTCTGCTGCATCCATCATGCTGTCAGTCTCAGTAACCTCGACTTTACTAAGTGATGAAACAGACTGAAGCAGTTTGATGTAGAAAGAATTATTAGTGTAGAGAATTCATTTTAAACTGAACACCATGATGCTGAAGGTAAAACCTGCAGTTTCAAAATCAACTTGGTGCCCAGACTGGAAAAGGCTAGTCATAGTTGTGTGATGCCCCCAGCGGTTAAAAGTATGTCTTTGCAGTGCTGAGAATGATCCACCACCCCAATAACATCTGTTCTGTGGTGGTCCTGGGGGGTCTTGACTACTGAAGAACAGGGCAAAGCAGATGAGCTACAGTCTGTAAGTGCAGAACTACAAAGACTACACCTACAGTGTAGAGTATATTGTACGTGGGGTTAATAAAGGATGTATGAGTACTGAACTTGAGTGCTGGTAGGGAAGAGATAGAGGCTACATACTAAGCTCTCAGTGTGGATTAATCCGGCCTGTAGATATTAAATATATTATAAATGCTGCTGGAATGGCTGTCTACAAAATTATCCATATTACAAATGATATAATTGCTGTTACATCACTTCTTTTCTTTTTTCTATTTCTTTTTCTCAGGAATGCGCTCTGTACAATTCAGCAAACACTGAAGGAAACACTGGGAGGGAAGTCACCCTGTAGTCTCACACATACACTGGGACTACAGGCAGCTGACACTGTCATTTCATTTCCAATCAGCCTTTATCAGTAATAATACAGCACTCCAAACACAGCTCTGTCCTCACCAACAACAACAGATACAAACACCTTCATATGTTCGTCTTACAGAGCACATTTAATGCCCCTCTACACTGAAACAACTGCAGAAACGGGCAGCATGTAAAGTTCATATGAAGTTACAACAGTGTAGTCAGTGATACAAAAACCTGAAACTGATATGTTCAGTTCTACACTGTCTAGCTAATGATCACAGGTAATGGTCTTACCTGACTACACTGTCCTTCACTTCCTAATCAGGCCTTTTCTCTACAACACTGCTTCTTCTGAATTTCTGTATTTTTCTTTCGTATTTTTGGTCTTTGTGGAAACTATGGTTTAATCTTTCTGGTCAAATTATCAGAAGCTGCTGGAAACACACACTCAGCATTGCTGGCATTTGTAGCATCGTCCAAAGTCTGGTCACATGTCTCACATGTCTAATTCCAGACAGTGGTCTCTGAGGTAACGGCTAAGCTCAGGGAAATTTTCAAATCTCTTCTAGAAAAGCTCAGCCACTGCCTAAAACAATTTTATGAAAATCATAAAAGAAAATCAGCTGATTAGTTATGCATGTTTGATCCACTTTCATTCATTGAATTCAATCTATGTAAACTCAATAATAATAATAATAATTAAGATCTCATACACAGCCATCATAAATTCTTTACATACTGTTACACAAGTCTTAATAAATTACTTATTTTTTGATGTCAGCGTTTGATAATTCATTGACTCCAGAATCTTTAAAAGATAATGCAATCAAAAATCATCCTAATGCCGGAGGATACACTTATTATCAATAAACTTATTTTACAGCCTAAGTTTTATGGGATTTTCCAGGAAAGCCTCTGGTATAAACGGCAGTGTACCAGATAATTATTTAGGAAAAAAAAGAACAGTAGGTACCAGGATACCGAAATGCCTAACATGTTCTAGATATTAACTAGATAGTACTGTTTTGTGCAACTAACTAAAGATCAAAAAGTATAACATATATATATATATATATATATATATATATATATATATATATATATATATATATATATATATAGGGATAGAGAGAGAGAGAGAGAGAGAGAGAGAGAGAATATCTGCTTTAGTACTGTTATATATGAATCATTAATGAAGTTACATTTTCACTGATCACATTCACTGAATAACTCATATCACATGCTGGTACTGTTGTTCCAGTGGTGGTGGTTGTGACATCACAGTTCTGCTAAGCAACTCCAGAATGCTCAGTTTGGAATTCTGTTTGGGGAAAACATTCCTGATCAGCTAAAGACGGTCACGACTTTACTCTAGTTTTCTATTTTCTGCTTCTCTAATTTACTGATTTCTGATCTCCCTGTTTTTAGAATGACCCTCTACAGGCTGGTCGAGGTCTCCACTGAGCGGGTGTACCTCCTCCCCACTGGAGATCTGTACATCGACCGGCGGCCTGTGATCATCCCTCCCGGTACAAACCCCGCTAGAAACTGTAACTCTGTACTGAAACAGAGGAGCTCATCTCCATTTCCATGTGCTGTCGCTTCCAAACGCTTTAGAGTGGATCTATTAAAGGCTTTAGGCGGTGCTAGAAGTGGGAATAAAGGAGTGCCGGTTCTCTCCTTACTCACACGTTAGCGGGCCTATCCGCCATATCCGCAGATCGGTTAGTGACGTCACACTCCTAATGTCTATAGTGGATTACAGATACTCGGAGAATCGCTGATAAATGTGAGATATGTGAAATATCTTGTGTTTAATCTGAGCTAAAAGTTCAGAACCGTGCTGGTGTCTGTGCTGTTCGGCGCTGATACGGTGAATATTCGCGGCCGTACAACGTTTTTTGAGCGTCTTCGCTTCCCGTAGGTTCAGTAGGCTATGGCTCGCCGGCGGTTGTGTTGAGTGATTGCGCTCCTGGACCCACCCAGACCGACCACCAGCTGATCCAGTAGGATGGAGAGAGCATATCTGAATTAGCTGAACTGGTAGTGATGCTGAAACTGGTCTGTTTTCTGGGAGCGCAGAAAGTCAATCAAACGCTTTCCACCAAACTCCGCCCTTATCAGTCCACCAATCGCTGCAGAGCAACCGCTGCAGTCTTCAGCCCGGTATCCGCCCGGTGTTTGAAATTCAAGTAGCGGCTACAGAATGAAACTTTGGCTGATCAGACTCAGCTTTTTAGGTGTACTGTGTTCCTGGCTCTGTACAGATCAGCTGTCTGTTTAACTGGCTAGTTACGGCGTCTATGTTGAGTTTGTGTTTAAATATCAGTTTCATCATTTAAATGTACTTTGAGCTGTGTAACTCTGCAGACCGTTTACATGGACACAAAGCTCCATAACACACTACATGAAAACCATTACTGTGGTCATGTGATGTGGGAGTGTAAACAGCAGATCAGATTTCTTAGACTGCATTAAGGCCTAGAAACCCGACTGAGATTAAAGAGAGCTGGATTTTAGCTGACCAAGCAGTGATTTACAGAGTCTGTGTTACTTGGTACTGTGGTGTGTGCAGGTCTGCCCCACTCCCTTGTTGACCCACCGGTGTGTGCGGGACCCTTCGATGCCGTGGTCACCGGAGAAGGAGACCTCATCTTCTCTGAGGAGATCCTGGACCTTCTGGAGGCAGTTCCAGGGATCCTCAGTCTGGCTCAGGAGATGGGGTTTTCAGTTTGAGGAGCTGGTGTATATTTGTAGAAATGTTTATATGTAAAATATTGTACAGTAATTAAAACCACCACATCTTAAGATTGGTGATAAGGTTCCTTTATGATTTTTATATTTATATAAGTTTCCTTTATGATTTTTTAGATTTATATAAGTTTCCTTTATGATTTTATAGATTTATGTAAGTTTCCTTTATGATTTATTATATTTAAATAAGTTTCCTTTATGATTTATTAGATTTATATAAGTTTCCTTTATGATGTTTTAGATTTATATAAGTTTCCTTTATGATTTTTTTTATTTATATAAGTTTCCTTTATGATTTTTTAATATTTATATATGATTCCTTTGTGATTTATTACATTTCTGTGTCTAAGTTTAATTTTATTGTTGTTATTAATGTATTTATTATTGTACAGTGGTTCTACAATGGTGCTGGCACTAACAGGAGAACTTGAGGAGCATCACTGCTAGCTGAATTTCCGCAATCGTGGCTGTTGGGTCAAACAGGTACAGGGATAAGGCACATCCTTGCTTACGTCACACATGCAGCATATGTCATGATGTCAAACCCACCCACCAAGTTTCATACCTGTGGGTTGATTCCTTTTGGGTGCAGCTGTTCTTTTGAAGGTGAGTGTATAATAGAGAGTAAACAGTAACTGTGGAAGATTTGACCAGAGACATGCAGGCTTACACTTACACTGAAATGTAAATGAAATGAATTGATTAGTCAGTCATATGTCATGGTTACCTGGAACTGATGAATCAAGATGCTTATCAAACACAGGTGAAACAGGTTATTGGTATACCTGCGTTTTCACACTGCAAAAGAACTGAACCATGGTTCAGTTTAATCTGGACCGAGACAAACTCTTTTGATCCAGACCAAATTCTGTGCCTTTAGTCCAGACCTGCTATTTTGATTTGGACCAAACTGAGGACTGCAAAGGTCTGGACCAAACAAGGCGGATTTAAAAGCACCCTTGAAGTCTAAAGCACCTAAAGTCTCTCAGCAGTGTGAGATGTGCTTGAGCTTTAGTCTTCTGCAGGTTTAAACTGGAACAATATGAGTCAGTGTGCTAGACTGTGTTTCCATCTGATCCAGGTAAGAAGAAGAACATGATGAAAACAAAGGAGAGAGGAAGGCAGATTCCAGATTCCAGACCTGAACGTCACTGAATGGGTTTAAGATTATTTGGATCACAAGAAGTCAAAAATGCAACTGACATCTACGACTGAAGCGCTTCAGACTCGTAGCTACTACAGGAGTCTGTTTGGGTGTCCAGCCTTCGGAATGACTGGTTCATGATTATTTGGATTGTATTCATCCGTCTTGTTGCTTTTCATCCTCTTCCTTTTTGACCTGCACCTCTTCCAAACATAACTATATTTTCAGATTAACCAGTTCTTCTCATACTATGTTCAAATTCAGAGGACATTAGTTTGGCTATATGGACTTTGAGTAAGAGGTAAGGTGTGATTTGTCCCAGGATCCATTCAGCGGTGTGCCCTGCAGACCTGGCAGTCAGGGCTGGAGGTTAGGGAACCAGTCTGTTAGCCTAACCAACCATTTTATTTCCCTAAACCAACAGGACACGAATGGAGTGCCCTTGAGCAAAGCACCTAACCCCAGACAGGTCCTCTGGGCTGTGGATAGGGTTGCCCAGCACTCTGGTCAAGTGTACTGACTGCCCCCTAGTGTGTGTTACTAGTGTGTGTGTATGTGAGTGTTTAACTGCACAGAACCGTTCATGTGTAAATAGTTTTAAATTCTAATTCTTAAAGCTCATTTTAGTTTGGAGATTATGAAACATGTTAATGATGATGCTGTGAGTATTCTATGGGAAGCTGTCTCTAAGCCTGGGTAAGCACTGACACTGTATCTAATCAGCTGTAACCACCTGCTAAACTCTGGACACACTTAGATCATGATCTAGAACTGCTACTGAACGCCTTTTCCTCAGGCCAATGAGTCTCACTGTGGCCAAGTGTTGGGACCCCTCTCCATAAAGTTACTTCACCATCCCCAGAGGTACTGCATATCATACACTAATGCTTCAGTAGTATCATCATTATTAGGCCGGGATCAGCTACTGCCCACAAACGGTGCCATCTACTCATTAGTGATGTGATGTGTGGAGTAAGAGTCATTGCTACTAGTCTTTCACGAGCATCTAAGTATGACATCATATTAATGTGAGTATATTAATGGTGTTACTTTTGGCTCTTTCTCTGCTGAGCCTGTAAGACCCATTGACCCTGCTGCTTGGATCTCTCACACTACAGCGCTGACTGGAACGTGTCCACACTACGGTTTACTTTAAGGACTCATTTCCTTTCTAAATGTTACACACAAGCTCCTAAAAAGGAATCCACAGATTTGGGTGTATTGTTGGTGTAGCTCAGCGGAAAACACCACTATCCACCAGGGAGCCACCACCACATGTGGGAGACTGGGGTTTAAATCCCGGTCTGGGAGCTGTGCTACACTAATAGGAGTCTTGCCCAAAGACTCTTAACACTACACTGGCCTACCTGTAACATGATTAACCTTGTAAGTCGCTCTGGATCTGAGCCTTTATTGTATTGTCAGTGCTTGGAGGACACTGACCAACTGTCATGTTTCCTTAAAAGGAGTGGTGAACTGGTTCTGTGTAACAGGATTTAGGGCTGAATGTTTTATAGTGTTTCTGTTTGAATATAGAACTACCTTTCTTCAGTTCCAGCTGATCAGATGATGAACATTACTGTGTATATATTGTGTATTAGGAAAATATAATATTTTGGACAGGTGGCTTGTCCAGGGTATTTCCTGCCTTCTACCTGATTTAAGCAATGGGATAAACTGTCGCTTCCCCCCCAAACAGCTAAACTACTAAGTGACAAATTTGAGAACAGAGTCATTATTTTGAGAGATATACCAAGTCCAAATTCATAAAAGTCATTATTCAACCCCTGAGAAAATGAACTTATGGCCACTAGAGGGAGCGAGTGGTTTAACTATCTCTGTTGTACTTAGAGATCAGAAAGATTGTCACTAAATGATGCAAATCTACCTTGTAAATAATAATAATTTATAAAGATTCAGAAGTCTTGATGTTTTTCAGGTGCTGCTGTGGTGGACTGGCTGTTTTCTCGAGTGGAGGGCTTTAAGGACCGCCTTGGCGCCAGGTAAAAAGCCAGCAGTATGCGTGCTGACACACTGTCAATAAGATCAGCTTCTCTGAGCAGTGCTGCTACACTTTTGGAGACTAAGTACATCACATCTGTCTATGTAGTGTATCTAAATGGGAATAGTTCAATCAGAGAAGCTAATGTTGCTCAGAACATTAAAAAACAGCCCCAGTTCAAATGACGCAAATAACTTCATGCTAATTGGTGTTTATTAACTTCCATTCACTGTTAGCCACATTAGCATGTTTATAGTTCAGCTATTAAGTCCAGATTTATTCACCTGGGTTTACTGTTCTATTCTAAACAGTGCGGGTGTGTCGCATCTCAGGCTGCTGTTTCCCCTCCCTGCCCACAGAGGTCACCCTCACCGGAATTTTAGTCCTGAGTTTCCCACCTGATTGCAATCAGAGGCCATTTTGTATCTTTAAAACCTCCATGTTGTCCTTTGTTCTGTGTGAAGTCTTGTATTGGTGTAACCTGCAATTCTGAGCTGTTCTTTGTATGTGTTGTGTTTTCTGGTTTGACCCCTGCTTTGTTTCTGGTTTGTGTGTATTGGATCTTGGTTTTTGGGCTGCATTCTTGCTTGTTTATATTGGACGGATTCTCTGGTTTTGACCCTGGACTGTGTTTGGACTTTGGATGTCTTCTTATTAAGACCTGCACTTGACTCCTCACCCTGGTTGTGGATCCGGTTCATGACAGGGTGAGTGTTCATCCCTAACTCACTAATCTGTCAGTCAGAAGCCTCTGTTTAAAACACTATTCTCTTTTCTCCTCCAGTGAGGGTTTCAGCGGTGGGGGTTTAACCCCGCCTTAACCCCACGCCTTAACCCCACTCCCTCCACCAGGAACAAACCCCATATCTCTACTCAGGTTACCCAAACCCACCCTCAAGCTTCCAATCATTAATGATATTATAACAGGGGCATAAAATATTATAATGGGCTTAATGTGACAGTAAGACTGTAAGACAAAATAGTCCTTCTGCTGAGAAGACTCCAATGCTACATCACTCATTCATTCTTTACTCTGGTCAATCTCAACGCGCCACCTGTTTTTAAAATCATTCAAATTTTGCTCATGTTTTGCCCCCTTTAGATGCAGACGTTTCACTCCCCAGATAGGCTAAAGAACCTGAGAGAGAAGCTCCTCACAGCCGCCAATCACACTCACTCAAAGAGAAGAGGAAATCAAACATTTTCAATGACAAATCAGAGGAGGCATTGTTTCTCTCTCCATATTTATTAAAAGTGCGTCGGCACTGATGAACAGAACTCCACCTCCGTCTCTAGAGGAGTGTTTGTTAGGAGAGATGCTCGCTGCAGTGTGGTGTAAAACATACCAACACACAGGAGACAGGATGTTTATTGTCCTTTTTGTTAATTGTCTGGTATATTACAGTCACTAGGACTCAGAAACTGGTACATGAAGCCCTTGCAGCAATTTTGGGAACCACTAACCATGTGGTTAACCACGGGTTGAGTTTTTGTGGGACTGGGTGGAGGGTCCAGCCTAATCTGAGCCACAACACTGTAGCAAAAAAATTCCACTTGGTCCATCTGCACTGAGCTCTCTCCTGAAAAGACATCATGTACACATGAAGCAGCTGTACAGCGCAACTCTGACCGGGTGAAGCCACTACGCTATGATTATGTCCAAGTATGCTATGCTACCCTCACACTGGTAACATAACCCATTGTTCTGTGCAACACAATCATCCGTGTCCCTGGGCAGCATGGTGGCAACATCACAATGTGTGTACCCTTTAGCCAGAAGGGTGTTGTTCATCATCATGGCACTCTTGGTCCCTCCAACACTGCTCACACCATCACCTTCCTCAACACACAACATACTCACAGGGAGATGCAGTCTAGGTCTGTTGTCCTCTGGGACAAGTACAAGTTCCACAGGGCTACTCAAGTAAAGTTGGTTCACCTGAACACTCAGAATTTGTTATGCTTCACCTGCCACACAATCAGCACCACCACCCCTTTTTGGTGGGCTGTTGGGTTTCATGTGAAGTACATTAGAAAACAGAAAGGTAAAATAGTCAGAACATTGTCTGCATCTGTATCCACTCAGAGATGGAATGAAGGGAATAAATAAGACATAAGGCCATAGTTAAAGAAAGGAGAGGTTCTGCTTTGGCTAGTACCTTAACACAGTAAAGGCCAACTGCATGAGGCGAAAACTGGGTCCTGGACCATGATAATGCATTACTGGTCTGAGTAGTAGTTTTATGTAATAAACATAATTTGAGGGGAGCAAATTACGTTCATTATGTGTAGCGTGTCTAACATGTGTGTTAACATCACAGTATGTCACAGTATAGACTACTTGCAGTAAAAGTGCAGTGTTTAATTAAAATCTGGGTTTATTAAAGCTGTAGACTACAGTGGTAAATGTTCATACTTATGTAGCGACTTGTGAATGATAAATAAAGACCTCTTGATTTAAATCTTCGCTCTGTACCTCCTCAAACCCCTCCCAAACTCTCTCTCTCTAGCCTCCCTACACACACACTGTTAAAACATAGTTTCCCTGATCCTCCACTAACAGCCAGAAACTTCAAAGGAAAAACAGCTCCGGCTGCCAAACAGATCTTTATCAGCAGCTTACAGATTTTACCACATCACATATCAGAATTACTGCAGCTACTCTAAACATGGGAGATACAGGACAGACTTTAACTTCATGCTATTACAGTAAGTTGATCACTGGTAATGTAGAGGAGAGAGAGGAGCATGTTTTTTTTGGAAAGCCATGGAGGTACTCTGAGAGGGACTCTTTTTCAGGGGATGAATGGTCCTCCACTTCACCTCATGGAGTATAATTGTTGAATATTTCAGCATTGCTATACAGGTGCATTTTCCATTTATTTCATTTCATCATCCAAGATGCCTATCCTTATGAGTGCTGGAAAAGGCCTCTAGATAAAGGGTTCCCAATACAAAGACAAAAGTTATAATTGACAGACAATCTCAGTTTTATTATCAGTCAGACTTGATTCTGTTCTGGGCCAGTAACAGGCCTGCGATATTCAAAGTATAAACAAAGAGGATCGAACTGAAGTGTGCAACTTGTTAGAAGGCTGTAGTTTTGTCAAATGTACGGTTGTTTAAATAAGCACAAATTCAGCTCTCGATATAATCGAAATTTCTGTATAATTGTTTACATTAAAATTCATTTTCTATAAAGCCAAATTACACAGTTTTTCAGTTAATTAAAATGCGGACTCATACTAAAATATATTGTATTTCTCACTTAAATACCATTAATAACTCAGTAACCTGCGATTTGGGGGGGGGGGGGGGGGGGGGGGGGAATTTTTTTTCAATTTTTTTCCCCTTCCGGGTCCTCTGCTCTGTTACAGTGATCATTCCAATCATCATTCCTACAATACAGAATGAGTGACCGACTGGTGAACAGCTACAAGAGCTACAAAGACACAAGCAAGAAAAAAAAAAAATTAACAATTCACACAGCTTCAGCTGGACCGACCCTGACGTTGTGAAATGAATGTTGTAGAGTTTTTTTTTAAACTTTAGAAATTTTTTCAGGAAAGCAAAGGAAGTTCAAATAAGTAATGAGCTAAAAGATAAAAAAAAAAGTACTGTCACAAAAGAATACAAAGTAACATTTTAAAAACAATTAAAACATCATTGAATATTGGTGAGTGCCTCTGGCTGAGTTTTCCAGGCTGAAATGAAATCAAATCATTTCAGACGAGCAGATACATTATTTGGGTCTTATCCGTCCGGTCCTGAGGCGATCACTGCCACATCATCATAAACCTGAAAGAAAAACAACAATAAATTATTATACCAAATCAATATTCTTTTTATTGAAACTGGCAGTAAAAAAAACATTTTAGACCACAGAAATGACGATCAATTCCTCATGTACATCATCCCTGTTCACTGCCAGTTACTCTACTCTACCTATACTATAATACCACATTAAGTTACAGTCATGCAAACCAATGTACACGACAAATCAGCGCTCTGTCCATTATGTGTGTAAGGGTAGCTAAAAACCAAATGTAAGACTCACCTGCTGCTCCTTCAGCATCCTTTGTAGGAGTGAAATGACATCATCATAGCCCCTCCGGTGTGAACACTTGCACCAACATATTTCATTAACCAGGGAGCATGAAACGTGATTATAGAAAAGATTGTGTGGTTTTATTCCTGGACCTGAGTCATGTTTCCATAATTGTTGCTCACAGTGATGTCTCATTAAACGAACCTGTTGTGGCGTGTGGATTCTCTCCAGTGAAACTGCATCATCATCAGATCTCCACTCGTTTCTCTATAGACGCAGATATAGGTAGATATAAGGTCAGTATCAGTTGACAAGTAAGATTGTCAGCTTTATGTTACAGGGTTTTCTCTCATGACAGACTAAGGTGGTCACAGTAAAACAAACGTCTGACATGTTTAGGGGACAAGTGCTGACTGCTTAAAACTGTGTATGGGACAATCATGTTGTCACTCATGTGTTTTGGTATGTACATGAAAAATTAGTCATTATAACCAAAATTACTTTTATTCTTTTATTCTTTATAGCTGCTTTGTTTCAGTGATGTCAGGAACGCAAAAATCTGAAGAAAGAACACACTTGCTATGCAGGTCCAGAGTCTGTCCAGCAGTTGATGACATCATCATAGTTTCTCTGGAGTGGTCTCCTGCTTCCACCATCACACTAACAACAAATGAGAAACAGATTTTTGTTCTAGTTATATTGTTAGAAAGTCTTCCAGTGATGTGGATCTCTATAAAGACACCACACTTTCAGGTCTCACTGCTGATGAACATCATTGTAATATTCCAGGCTTTTCTCCTCATTATACAGTCTTTACTCCTGAAGAGAAAGAAGAAAGTTCACTTCTCCATCCAAGTCTTTGGTAAACGGAAACTGTTTGTTTCCAGTGGAGGATCCTGGGTAATAAATAAGGGGTACAGAAGATCATTTCCAGAGTAACGTTCTGGGTTATGTTACCTGAGGGAAGCTATTCATCCACATCCTCGTATCCTGACTGCTGTTCCTCAGAGACGATATTTCCTGTTGGAGGGAGAAACACATTCTTCAGAAATCTTGAACAATAATCAGACCAAAGCACCTAAAAGCTCCTATAAACTACAGTGGGTTATGTAAATGAGAGAAAGATGGTTAGACCACGAGCGGGCAGCGTTAGAGACTCTGTTTGTTTTACGCAGGCATGTTTGTTTGTAGTTAAAAAGCCCAAAATGTCAGCAATAATTATATTATTATTATTTATTGTTATTATTTATTGTATTTTAATTGAAATTGTGATAAAAATATGTCTAATATTGTAATGAATACAGTACTGGCTTAGATTGTGGATGGCCAGAATAAAACCCTTAA
>JAMWET010000178.1:1042500-1072287 GCA_024036415.1 Prochilodus magdalenae | reverse complement strand
ACTGCAATCCCACACCTCCTTCTGGATGAAACTATCGTTTTAATGATGAGTGTATATGTCATTATTTTCTACGTTTTGCAAACAAATTGGTGTGAAAAATAAATACTAGCAAAACAATAGTGCCTAGTGCTGTGTGCTGTTTAAAACTCATAAGGCGATACCATACGTGTCATGACACAGGTAGTACAATTCGGTATATTACAATTTAATACAATGCATATTGTATTAGAGCACTCCAGTTTCTTCTTAAATCAGCATCTCCACATGTACAGCAGGATCTTAGTGAGGAACCGAAGGTTGGGTTCTAGCTTTACTGGCAAATACAGTGAGCGTCTGGTTCATAAGAACAAGGTCCAGCAGCAAACACACAGGACAACACAGCTACAGACTGGCAGAGGGCCAAACCCTACTCTCTACTGACCGTGATGAGCGCCATCTCATTCCAATGTCCCTTACCCACCGTAAGATGACCTCAAGTGACCTACAGAGAGACTGGCGAGTGGTGGCTGGGGTGAGACGCACAGCGAGCATGGCTCTAAAAACAGGCTTCTGGAGGTCATTAGTGATTTTCTAATAAACAGATCTAATACAATATCTGATCTGGAGTTTGGGAGACATGCTTCCAGTAGTGTAGAGAATCAAACAGAACTGAGGAATTCTGGTCCAACACAAACCCAAAAACTGCACAACCAGAGACACTGATCATTTGGAGGTGGTCCTTTAAATTGTTCCAGAGCTGTACATGTTAATGCTAACGTTAGCACACTCATGCTACTTGTTTATGTTGAAGTGGAGGAGTCTAATGGCACATGGTAGATTACAACACTATTGGTTGGAGGTTTAAACACCACACAGAATGAACCACTGTCTGCCATCGAATGTTTATCGATACAGCATCACAATGCAATGTAAAACTCTCCCCTAATAGTGACACACTTCTACAGCAGGATCTGAAAGACTATATGCAGCGTATATGCAGGTATCAGTCCATTGTTGTCCTTTAAAGTCTCTCTATACAGGGGTTCGCACTGTTCGTGTATTGTGTGGCCGACTGTTTCCAGCTGTTTTTAAACTGAGAGAGGTTTTGCTCTCGGTTTTATGCGCCCTGCATGTTGTTGCTTGCGTGGAGTGCCCTGAGCACCCTCAATAGAAAAAAAAAACATGTTGTTAAGGGAAGGTGGGCTGTCAGCGGCAGCTGTAATGGAGGAGGAATTAATGGCGGCAGTCCTGGATCAGAACTGCTGGGTAATAATAATAAACTTTCTGCGCGTAAACATCAAGACTATAACATGCTAGCACAGCTCAGTTGATATCTGGGGCTTAGAGTGAGACGAGCAGCCAGAAACAGCAAAAACGCTGAACACCCAAGAAGAGAGTACAGTGCACCTGGTGCTTTTTCTGCCCTACAGGGAACTTCCTCCAGTTCTCTTCAACGTTTTTGCATAATTAAGATGTGAATGAAGTCATTCAGAGGGGTTTGATGTGAAATGCTCCGGTTTGGAGAAACTTGCAGACTCAGAATTGCTCTCAGTGGTGGTGATGGGATGTCTCAACCAGATGTCTGAAGATCTTAGTGTCTCTGGAATCGGCCTCATTGAGAGTTATTAAACTCCTCACCCAACAGGAATCACCCTACAGGAATGAAACTTGGTGGGGAGGTTTGACATTGTGAGACATGCGAATGATTCAAGTTTCACGCTTGTGCATGTGACGCAAGCAAGGATGGGCCTTATCACTGTACCTGACTGACGCAACAGCCATGATTGCGAGCAGTGATGTCCTCCATGAGGCATGCTGTTAGTGCCAGCGCCATTGGCAGACAGGAGCACAACACCGTCTACATTCATGCAGACCGTTATGACGACTGCCCTTAACACCAAGGCAACGTCGCCAAAGACTGCACTGGTGTCGTGCCAGATTGCCATGGGGTGACTCAGAATGGCAGCAGGTCACCTTCAGTGATGAGTCCCGCTTTTGCTTGTTGAAGATGAGCAATGAATCTGTGTGTGGAGGCAGCGTGGTCAGCACCAACATCCAGAAGGCCTGGTGTCACTCCACCTCCATCCCTACCGCACAGTCTGCAGGAACTGTGTGAGAATATTCAAGCTGCATGGGATGGATTATCACAGGACACCGTTAGGAACCCCTACAACTCCATGCTGAGACGTCTGGCATGTTGGGTTAGTAAACATGATGGCCTGACTTCATACTGAGAGACAGACTTCTGTATGTGTAGCTCAGTAAATATTCCCCATGTCAGTTTAAAGTTATCATTATTTGTTGTTCCTGGTACCCTTTATCTTTCTTCCCAACAGCACTGCAATCCCACACTTTCGTCTGGGTGTGACAATGGTTTATGGTGATTCTGTAGTATGCACTGATGCATTGATACTCTTGCCCTCATATAGACCTACATCCTGGTCTTTTCCTGGCCTGCTCATGGGCTGTATAGGGTTTTAACCCCATATGGTGTTGTGCTGAGGCTGGGGCTGAGAGGGCTCAGCTTGGCTTTGACATTCAGGTGAGCTCTGTGTCTCTGCTGGGACGAGGAGAGCCTGCCATCCTTTACTGAGAGATCAGAGGCTAAATTCTCTCTTCCCCACACCTCGCTGCAGTCAGAGCTGGCCAGAGAACTGAACTGATTTTTCTACACATGAATCAGTCCTATCCCCCTTTTTTCCTCTCTCTCTTTCTCTCTCTCGCTGGCTCTTTTGCTCTTTCTTGGCCTGGCGCTGGGGTCAGGAGTTTAATGGGGAAAACATTTGAATGGGTGGCACTAAACCAGAGCCTCACCCACAGAGCTTGTGCATTTGAGAGCGCATTAACCCTCGGCACCTCCGCCGCGATAAGGGAACAAAAAAAATAAAAAAAGAAGTGATAAAAAAAGAACAGAACCATCGGAGTGAGTGCAACGTCCTGTCGTCCGTAGTCATTGACTGGACTGCGGAAATGGCACAGTGTTACCCTACTTTCACACTAGCAGGCGACAGAGCGGCAAGTGACCAGTCATTTCTTATGGGGGTACGTGACTTGCAGGCATGATTTAGCGACAAGCGCCACAACGTCAGAACAGTGACCAATCAAGTTGAGGGGCGTGTCCCAGTTCCGCACATGCTACTAACAGTATGTAGTATATAGTACAATAATGAATATCAAAGTTGAGTATACTGAGTATGACAATGATGGACACCAGTGTCCCACAATGCAATGAGAAACAGAAAAGAGAGGAGCTGCTGTGGTGACAAGACCAGAAATGGTGTCTAAATGTGAATTTAACCCAAAGTTGCCAAAACAGCCAGTAAAATAAATACATCCTAATATATGACGTGTTTATTTTGTTGGTGTTTTCAATAAAAACCTTCTGCCGAATCCGCCTTCAGAGTCCAGCCTGGGACGTTTCATCACTTCCTGTTAGTTGGAAGTGGTTAAGTATGCTAATAATGTGTGTACCAGCCTGCTAAACTCTACTATTAGGATTAGCACATGCCATACACTGTGTAGTGTCGGTGTGTATTACACAGCTGAGACAGTGACTTATGGTGTGGTGAAGTGATATTGTAAACGACTGGCTCCAACAAATTCTTCAGACCAATCAAAGACGCGCAGGTCCAAGGTCCCCCCAGCTTCTGCTCCCTGAACTTGTTGTTCCTACCAGCATTTGTTTCCAGTTCTCAGCCGTTAGGTGGTAAACATGAAGGAGAAGCTCAGAACCGCTGTTTCTTCTTTTCCCTGTTTATATGATGCGTCTTTGTACGTATACATTTGATACAATTTGATATTGTTGGTGTCTCTAGGGAGTTGAATCACACGTTAGCTGACTAGGTTAGCTAGCATGCTAACCGGTCCATAAAGCTAGGCACGAATGCAAGCAGTTATTCCCATACTACAACAACGTGGGCGTCTTGAACACACTCATAATAAACAGACTAGTATGGAAACTGGTATGGAATGTCTCTTGGTCCTTAACGTCTACTTTGGCATCCGTATTAACACAGTGAATTTGAACGTCTTAAAACAACAGAAATAAACATAAAATTGTTTTTTTTAAATTGGCTGCTACCATTTCATCAGCTTCCAAGAGGGAAGACCCAGTCACTGCCAGGAGGAACACTTTTTGCACAAATGAATCTACCCCTGACAAATGGACTGTCCCAAATGCAACAAGAGCCTACATGACTACAACGTAGAGCCCACATGACTATACGTAGCCCCTACATCAACAAGGGATGATGTTAGTGATGCCATCCAATAGCATTGAACACCCATAGTGGTCCAAATCTTGCAATATAGCAATGTGAACACGCCAAACGTCTTACGCTGTAGAAAGGAACGTGTTAACAGGATGAACCTGTCGTCTTAAGACATTCAAATTCAACATCAGATGAGATTTTAAAAAAACAGATGCCGAACTAGACATCACCAGATAGCATTCAGCTGTGGGTCACATCTCGCAAAGGCTCTGCTGGCCAGCTGTAGTAACCCAAAGGTGGCCCACATATTTAAAACATGCATTTGGCCCACCTTTCCCAAAACAGATCTGGTCTACTTCTGGCACAGATACGCCAGAGCTGCCTACTGGTATACTGCATGTGAGCCAGTAGTGGCCCATGACAATAAAAACTCATGTGGCCCACCTGTCCCAAAACCGATCTGGTCTACTTCTGGCACAGAGTTGCCTACTTTTGGCTGAGGCGTGGCCCTAATCTGCAGCACATCTCCACATCTTGCATTCCAGAGCGCTCTGCCCAGGTAGCGTCAGTCCATGCAGCAAGTGGGCCAGATGAAAATAGGGACCGTGTGCCAGATTTGTGCCAGGACGGTTTTGCTATCTGAGTTTAAGGACCAGCCTGCGTTCTTCCGCATACTGGGGCGAAGTAGGCGACTTGTCGCCTGCTAGTCTGAACATAGGGTTAATGCGTCAAGGGCGCAGAGTTAACAGAGCCCGGGCCAGACGAAAGACTGTGGCGGGGCAACGGCGCAGGGAGACTTTTGATTAGACGTGAACTGTTATCAGAGCAGGAGCGAGGCCTGCCGTCGGTAGTCGTAGGTTAGAGTTTATTCGTGTTAATTAACATCTTTAAATCCGGTTCTCGGTCACAGAGGCGTTCGTTTATCGCTGCAGCAATTTGGCTGAGCGAACGGTGTCATTTGAATGGCAAATAGGCACATTAGAGCGAATGCGTGACCTGGAAAATTCACCTCCACGAGCACTTCAAATACTTCAGATTCCCCCTTTTTCAACAACACGCCTTTTCAAACCGCGCGCACGCACGCACGCGCGCGCAACGCGCGCTCCGAGTCCCGGTGTGATACCGGCCTGGTTGCATTATGATAGCGTCGTTTTGCTCAGCAGTCTCCCCCCCCCCTTCTGCTTTCATACATACTGAAATTGTTTTTCAGGGCGCTCGCGCTCGGAGAGAGAGAGAGAGAGAGAGAGAGAGAGCGGGAGAGAGATGGCTTTTGAGGGGCGCTATTCATGACAGCTCGCTGAGGTGTGTGTGGGAAACGCTGTCCCACTTAATGTCGCAGCCGCGTCTCTTGTTAACATGGTCGCGTGTTTGCCCGCGCTCGCGCCCGCGCCGTCTCTTTTGTTTGATGAAGCTCGCCAAGGGCAGCTCATTCTTGAGGTGTCAAGTGGCGCGTGCGCGTGGTTCGTTGGTGGTGGTGGTGGTGGTGGGGTTTGGGGGGGGGTTTGGTGGGGAGGGTGGGGGAGCAGATCAAACGCGGCGGGCTGGGGTTAGCCACCTCGCGCCAACAGCGATGTAATCTCCCCCTCCCCTATGTTTAATCAGGAGCGCGGATTGTTTATTGTCGCGGCAACTTGCATCTCATTTGGAGCCGCCGCATCCACGTTCCGGCGCAAATTAAAAAGCGTGGCATAAACAACGGCCATCTTTGATGCACAGGAAAGATCCCCAGCTACGAATTAACCCCAGCAGCGTCGAACTGGCACACATAGTGTCCGTTTAAGTCCAGCAGGACACAAAATGGGCACCGCACTGCCCTGGAGACGCACGGGAGGTTGTGGTGTGAATGCTTTCCACGGAGCTTGTTTAGCTGTTCCGCTGGCATAGGGAAAGACGTGGAGGTGAAAACTTGCTTCTGGTGAATTTCTCCACATGTGGTCGATCAGCCAAGGCAGGTATGCCGTACAAGAATGAGCAGAAGCTCCGGCACAGTTTAGGCCTCATGACTGCTGCTGCTGCTGCTAACCATAGGGGTGGCTCGATATCAGCTTTTCACCTTACTGATACTGATACTGTATCTAGCGTATCTGCCAATACAGGGGTCTTTTCACCCTGTTAATTGTACAGTTGTCTGGGTGCACTTTCCTTAACCAGCCATCTAAATAACACCATGCTCGAACCCAGAGAGCAAGCATGTATTTCAGTCCGCTGACTTGATCAACCCTCGGACCATTCAGGTAACTGTCCTATAATTGGAGAAATAATTGGAGATAAATATTATAAACACAAATAAGGATGAGACCTGATATAAAATTGTTTTGGTGAAAATATTATTTATATATAAACTAATTTATAATGATAATGAACAGAACAGAGAAGGCATGAGGCACAACGGGTAACACTACTAGTCACCGAGCTACCAAACCATGTGGGAGATTGGGGTTCGATTCCTCTAGTCTGGGTGACTACACTGTGCTACATCAATAAGAGTCCTTGGGCAAGACTCCTAACACTACATTGGCCTACCTGTAATGTGATTCACCTTGTAAGTTGCTCTGTATAAGCCAAAAAAGCCAAACACTAGTGAACCACCAATGTTGCTATTAGCAGGCCCATGGTGGTCCGCCATCCTCTTGCTATCAGGAAACCGTGCAACAGATACTAAAGGAAGAAATGCATAGAACACATCGTGACTTGTTTATGTAACACAGCTGTTTCTTTATATTTGATGGTCAGCACACAATAAAATTGAAATGTTGCAATGTTGTGCAAAAAAAATAATTTAAATAAAATGTATCATGGAGGTCTAGGGTTATGGATCATGTTGGATTATACATTTTACCTGTCTGATATCGGACCAGTATCGATACTGAGTATCTCATCAGTGCATCTCTACATTCACTAACTCTACAATGCATCTCAATCACTTACGCTGCTTTGGCCTTGCAGCTCTTGTGCTAAGCAAAAAACAGGCACCAAATATATTTCAAAAGGAGGAAACTGTGTTCAGTTCGATTTATTTTAATGATAAGTCAATAAAGCGTTTCATGCTTTGAGGCTGGTGCACTAGCCAAACACTGGCTAGCTAAACCAGCACCATACCGTATTAACCAACGCACACTGCTTTTCCTAAGCTACTTTTTTTTAGCAAGGGAAACAGGTGTTTCATAGTTAAAGTGATACTTTAATAAAGATGGTTTTGCCAGATGTAATCAATCAGCCAAGACATGTTTATTGTGCAAAATTAACAAAAAATGAAGCCAACACTGGGCTGTTGTTATTGTCTTTCTCCATGTCAGCAAGAGGGTAGACCACTAGGAACAGGCCACTGTTGGCTCACTAACTAAGCTGGTAGTCCACTGGTATTTTGCTTGGTGTTTATTGGGTGCCCAGCTGGCGGTTAAGCAGAATCCCCTCTGGTAGAAGACTGCGGTCCATCAAAACCAGCACAACACGTCATGCTAACAGCTTTTTCCCCAGAGCTGTAGCGCTCCTCAACCACAGTGGACACCTCCCACTGTAAACCTCAAAACATACAACTGAACTGTATCAAACCGGACTGAACAGCTACTTGCACTCTGCCTATTTGCACACCTGTACAGATGTTCTCCTTCTGTAAATATTCAGGTCATCTGTAACTTTCTATTTTACAACTAAATCTGTTTTACATCTCTCAGCTTCTTCAGCTTTATTACCTTTAGTACTTTTTTAACTTATCCTCTACCCTATTTATTGTTTAGTGTAATTTTCCTTTAGTTTAATACTGTAAATAATCTGTGTTCTGTGTTTTTGTTACTTGTCATGCGTGTTGCTCTTACCAAGACAAATTCCTTGTATGTGTAACATACTTGGTGAAATAAAGAGATTCTAAATTCTGATTCTGAATACCACCAGAATGCTAAGACAGAATACCACTTTTCTGTTTCAATTTACTCATTCTTCCTTCATTTCTTACTTTCATTATTCTGTAAATGAGTTTAGTAAATAATTTTAGAGTCAGCCACAACATCGGCTCAGTCGTAATATTTTAGTCCTAGTCGTTAATTACTATCTTCCAGGTATTTGTAATATTTGCCGGTCTCTTTTCTAAAATATATACGAGAGCTATATACGAGAGCTATGTCGGTATATTTTTGTCCATTTTTGTAGATTTTAGTGAGTGTCAGAAAACACAGGAACAAGACTGAGATTGTGTGAACAGTGTAACGTGGTTTGAAGCCAGTGATGGTTTGTGAATGCAGTTTGCATGATGCTAAACACTTCACCTGCTTGTTTGCTACATTAGTCACGTGCTAAACAAGCCGAATTCTGACAGCAAATATCTTTAAAGGGAAATTTGTGTAAATTAGACTTTTCACCAACGTGTAAGAAACTCAAACGAGCACAGGAGGTGTAAATTTATCACTGGAACTCTGCTGTTTGCATTTCACAGGGTGCTGTACTACATTTCCCAGCTAAATATGGCATATATCTGCATACATCTGGATGGTTAGGCTGGGTTAGGTTGCGGATCTGCTGTTGGTTTGAATGGTCATTCTGGGAAACCAGCAGAAGAGCGTCCAAATCACACATATGCAGGTTTTGTTGGGTTTTGTCTCAGGGATACCTGAAAAATTGTGTTATGAGCTCTTGAGGTGAAAGCAGGCTTTTAAAAAGGAGGCCTCATGGCCGCTGCTACTCTTTTAGCTATGCTAATGGACAGAAGTACACTAGCATGGCTAAAAACAGTAGCACCAGCAGTCAGAAAACAAAGAGGCAAGTCTTTCTGAGATTATTTGAAAAGTTTATCACAGTCTGAATTAAGTGTGTGATGATTTAGGAAGGCAATTTGCACAAAGCTAAGCTCCCATTACTTGTTAGCTATTAGCCTTGCAGCACTTGAGCTAAACAGAAGCAATACCGGGGCTCCTAATATGTTTAAGGGGAAATACTGTGTAGATGGGACTTTTTACCCAACTATTATGAACACAAATGAGTACCGCAAGAGTAAGTAATGTGCTATTTGTGCTTTCCACAGGACTGTGTACATCATTAGCTGTTACAAGAAAACTGTAGAGGTCAAAAACAGGCTTTTCTCTTTAAGTAAAGGCTATTTTCCCGGAAGTAGTTGATCAGGCAAGACATGCTTGGTGGACACAGGTAAACAAAGCTACAGAAAAAGTTCAGGCCTTAAGATAGCTGCTGCTTTGAGCTGTGTTTGGTACATTTGGCGATAACAGGGTTTCATGCAGTGCCAGAATATTTGGATACTTGAGCAGATTTCCATATAGTTTTCCCATGCCTGCTACACAGCATCACAGCTCCGGTGCCAAACTTAAGAAAAATAACAAATTTATTTAAGAGAAAAACTGTGAATTAAATATTTTGCCAAATATTTACGAACAGAAACGAGCGCTGTAAAAAGAGAACCCCGAGGGGAAAACACTGCACAGACCAGCATGCATTCCATGCTGGGTTAAGTTAACATAGTTCTGGTCAGGTACTGGTACTAGCTCGTCACCCAGCGTAATCAAACAGGCTGACAAGCATACCAGCATCCCGAACAAAACGTATGATGGTTTTACTGGTGACCAGCGCATTACCTTCCATTGCTGCTGACCGGCATACCGGCATCCAAAACACAACATTTAATTCAATTCAGTCCAACTTTATTGTCATTATACTAATACATAAATATATATAAATAAATAGTGTAGTGCAACTTCTCTGATATTTAAAATTATAATAAATTGATTAAAATACATTTTAGTCCAGAACTACCGTAAAAATAACTCAGACACCAGGCAGTGTATTTATAGTGTACCTATGAATAACCTATAACCCAGATCATTTTCTGTGAGGGCGCTTTTAGAGGCGTTGGGCTCCTTAGATGTCTGATTTCCATCACCGTCACTGTGAACAATTCTGATTTTGGAAGTTCACTCCAGGCTCAGATTAGTGTAGCGTTGCCAGATACTCATCCATGGTTTAATATATCCACTGCATGTCATTCAGCTGACTCGAAAGGGTTAAATCCATTAAAAATTAAAATTTGACATATTTTAAAACTGCCCATTGCTTTTTACAGTGTGTGTACAATTTCATGATGAACAGACCAACAATAGTGGCCCAGAATTGCTTGCATAAAAGTATGGTTTATTTGACTTGCATTAAAAGTGAAATATGTTTTTCCTTCTCCTGTAAAGTTTCCATTTTAGAGATTTGAGATTTTGTTCTGCCGGTTTCGCTGCTGGTCAGCTATGCTGGTCTGTGCTAGCTTTTTCCCAGGACACTTTACTGCATTTACCTGAAACACCCTGCCATAAGAAAAATGTTCATGTGGAAACCCCCTTATTTCTTTACAGTGGTAGTTTGGTGGGAAGTTGCATAAAAGTAATCTCATATAGTCGATCAGCCAAGACGCGTGTGGTGTACAGAACTGAACAGTGCACCAAAAACATGGGCTTACTGCTTCTACTGTTTATAGCCATGCTGCAGACTTTTGTCCATTTCTATAGTTTTAGAATGTTGTACAGTTTCAGAAAGCAGTCTAATTTGAGATTACTTGAACAAATTAACACAAATTGTAGCAACTTCATGATCATTTAGACATGCATAATTAGTGGTATTAAGCTTCCATTACTACATTAGGCTATTCTGGACACAAAAGAGCACTGCACAGCAGATGAGTGAATACAACGGGAGGGATTTTGCTGTGCGCCTTTCACGGTTTGGTTTACTTCATTCAGCTGGAAAGCTGGTACGAGAAAATTTCAGAGGTGCAATCTCTTAACTTGGCGTGTCATGTTAACAGCCGTACGTGTGAATTAATTGTAACAGTTTTTTTTCTCTCTTCTTTTTTTGGAATTTCACAACTTCGTTTGACATTAAGGCAAACCAAAATAACCCGTACGCCACACTAATAGTGGGGACGTGGCCAGCCGAGGCTGTCACTGGAACCAGCTTCCTCCGAGTTCCAGACCAACGTGGCATGTCTTTTTCTGCATCAGTCTGTGCTGCTGCTCTGCTCGATAGGCCAGGGAGCTGAGGCAGAGGCGCTAGCCACGGGAGCGTGCTAATGCTAATATGCTGCTCTATAGTCCTGTCATGCCTGTTTGGGCTACTTAATGCTCTAACATCTCTCTGGTTGGCTGAGCCCATATGTCATTCAAATAGAGAACGTGTGCTCTGGCACCAGCCTGGCAGGCAGTGGGCCACGCCGCCTGACGCTAAAATTACAAAAACGCTGTCTCTGCTCATTGGACCATTGGAATTACAAGCACAGCAACCCCCTTACAATCACAGTAAACACAGCAGAGCAGGCACGTCCTAATGTCGTCCGCCGGCTGGCATGCGTGACAGCACCTTTTTATCCCTTTCTGGGCTAAAAGTGCTGGCCTCGCTAGTTTGGCCCTCTATTTGAAAGTGCTGTGCAAAAGTCTGAGACCAGCCAAGATAATGGTTAACAGCTATTTTCTTGGGCAGTGGATTTATTTATATGAGAGTGAATATATGTCAACATCAGTATAATACAGCGTAACTGGTTATTGCTATGTTGTGAGTTGGTTAAGGGAACAAAAGTTAGATTGTTGTTTTTCTTGATGTTCCACAGATATTGCAGTTCCACCATCTGCAAACCAGGTTTAACCTTATAAGAGGTTGATTCGTCCAATCAGATACTGGATGGTGACTATAAATAATGGCCTTATTCACATCAATTTTTGGTTGACACTTTTGGTTGACTAGCCTGTTTTGGAGATGTTTTAGCTGGACTATGCATTCTCCCTTTATAACAATGAATCTATTTACATACACTCATACATTACATACTTAATGATCCAATCATAATCAGATTTCCGCAGTTATCTGATAATTCAAATGTTCATGTAAACAGCTTAGCCCAATTATTTAGACTAGATTAAGGCCTAGAAATCTACCCGGTAATGGGATTTCTCAGAGTATGCAATTTAGAGCTTGTATACCCCTTACTCTGATTTCTTTCGGAGTTCTCAGTCTGTGCGTACACAGAAACAGACCCCAGCATGAAAATCAACAAGCGGTTTTTAACCCAGCAACTGCGAGACACTTTCAGAGTGAAGGTGGTACCAAATACGCACTCGACAAAATGAAGGATAAAGTGTTCTGCATTATCTTATCGATGACAAATGATTATTTTTTCAGGAATAGTGGCTCGTTGTTTGACAATAAAGCCATAGCATCACGTTACGTCTGTGTTACATGCAAAACCGACATCTGAATACCGTATAGCTCGTGTAGTGTAGCTCACTCACCCAGAGAGCCAACAGTGTCCTAGATGATCTTAGAACAGGGTTACGAGAGAAAATATTTTATTTGATTTTATTAAATTTGAACATATCCTGGTCAGTTTCCATTCTGCTGGCAGGATGACTATTAGGCAGCCTGCAGAACGAGGGTATGCTAACACACTGACAGTCACAAAATCACTGTATTAATGTTTGTATTCCAGTTTCACCAAATGAAGCTGGCATGTTCGGTAGTTAGTAATTTTGTCAGGGGCCCCAACATTTTTATTGTGGCCATTTAATGTCTAGTGCTCTCTAGTTGAATTCATTCCCCTGAAACATCATGCCCATCAGCTCCATCAGTCTATTTTTGTCCCCTGCGACAGGAAGCACACCTGGATGGTGAAGTGTAGCTCCCATTTGGATTTGACCCTCCTACCGGGTCAATCAATACCGTTACACAACTGTAAAATGACACAGTGCTGGTGCCATGGTGCTCACTAGCCCTGCGCTGCGCTTTTGTCTTTGGCTCATAGATGATGAAAGCACAGGAACATAGCCTGTTGCCATAAAGGATCGCTGATGTTTCCGCGCTCGTTGATGCGAACGGTATTGATCCGAAGGGTTTAACTGAAATCTTTACACGGCTTTGTGTGAACGTTGCTCCCATGCAATTTTTATGAAGATTAATTATGATCTATTTGTATCATTCGGTGCTAAACTATTAGCTTAGTTCTAAAATTCCTCTCCTTTCAGATTAAAGACAGAATGTTTTCCGGTAGCTCGGGCTCGGTGCTCCTTCGCTTTCTCGTGCTAGGCGTATGTGTGTTTGTGCTGACAATCAGCGCTGCAGTTGAAAGCAGGCACACCAACAAGTGTCTCATTAGGCTGAGGAGATGCTGTGGAATCAGATGACTTGGCATTGGGGTTAATAGCCTAACCCAGCTCATGCCAACATCGCCGCTTCATTCATTACAGCGTGCAGCCAAGCACCACTGCCCATCACCGCTAACAATAGCCCTCATTCATTAAAGGAATCTAAAAATCATTATATTAAAGCATGAGCAATGATCGCACATCTGATATGTCAGGCTTTTCGCACTTCAGCCTTGGCCATACATTTGCCTGCAGCTTGCTCGTGGTTAAAATTGCTCAGGTTAAATTGGACTACAGAGAGGGAGAGGATTTGCATGTCACTGCTTTCACCTGATCATTGTATCGGGGTCATGCAGTGCCCTATGTTACATCAAGCCATTGTTGGGCATAGGCAGAAACATATGGAAACACAAGGGCATGGGTCAGTTCCTTCTCTGTGCTTTGAGGTATTTGCACTGTGCTAATAATAATCCTTGCCAATGCCTGGAATGAAATTGGACAGCGCGTTGGCTAACCTATCAGCGGTTTCACAGTCATTTCATTCTTAAAATAATTCAGCGCTGTTGTGGTTTGGCTGTTCATACAAGAGACGAGCCTCTCTACCATCAGCAGTAACAGGCTCCATTGAGCAATGCTTTGCAAGTCGGTCCAGCCGCAGCTCTCTGCCATGTCTAATGAGTCACAACATACGTTTTGGCTCACACCGAGGAGCATTAAACTGGAGTGAAGAAGAAGAAGGGAAAAAAAAAGGAACTCGGTAAGAACTTTATGTCATCCACATGGCTAGAGCTCATTTTCCCGCCAGAATAAAGTGTGCGCTCGCCCCATGTGGAGCAGGACGCAGAAAGCCTCGGCAGCTGCTCATTAGGAGCTGTTGCGTAAGCAGGAAAGAGGCTGGGAGTGAAGGGGGGGTGGTTATGGGAAGTGCGCGATGGTCCCAGCTGCATCTGATGGTGAGCAGGCCAGTAGAGCACTGTAGAGCATTCCCAGGACAACATGAGCTCTTTCTGGCTCCACCACAGCACTTCCTTTGCCATAGCAAATCACTTAGCAGCAGTTATGGCAGCAGCTCGTATTGTGTGGCCGCTTAAAGGAAACCGAGAAGAGCGCTGTGAATGCCTTCACTGAGTGCTGTTAATTTGTTTTCTGAGCTTTGCTTTAATGACGGCTTATGATGCCGCAGGTGAAAATCGCTCGCTAATTGAACAACTGGATGTCAGGATTAGCAGCCTATATCTGCCTTCTCTTTTGGCACATCTGCATTTCCCGAGTTAGTGGAGTCGGATGGAATTGTTTGCTGGAGAATATTGTGATACCGGCATCTGATGAAGATGGGAAAAAACATCTGTCTCAGAAACAATACCAGGAACAATAAATGAAGATGAATTTAGACTGATATGGGGAATATTTATTGAGCTACACATACAGAAGTAGTGTCTTTCAGTATGGCGCTGGGTCACCATGTTTGCTAATGCTCCAGCATGGAGTTGTAGAGCTTCCTGATGGTGTCCTGTGATAACCCATCCCATGTACCTTCAATATTCT
Source organism: Prochilodus magdalenae (assembly GCA_024036415.1). NCBI lineage: Eukaryota > Metazoa > Chordata > Actinopteri > Characiformes > Prochilodontidae > Prochilodus > Prochilodus magdalenae. Next base: position 1,057,436 of record JAMWET010000178.1, on the reverse strand, counting down.
CACACAGGTCCTGCAAATTGTGCGGTAGGGGTGGAGGTGGAGTGACACCAGGCCTTCTGGACATGTGGTCACGTCATGGTCACGTCACTGACCATGGTGACTCCACACGGATTTGTTGGTTGTCTCCCAAACAGACAAAAGCGGGACTTACCACTGTGGACCTGAGTCACTCCTTTAGAGTCTAGTACGACACCATTGCAGTCTATGGTCACGTTGACGTGGTGTTAAGGGCAGTGATTGGAACAGCCTGTGTGCCAATGGTCCTGCAACTAACAGGATGAGACATGATGGGAAAAACTGCTCGCTGTACGTCCACAATCGTGGCTGTTGGGTCAGTCCGGTACAGTGATAAGGCCTGTTTTTGCTTGCGGCACATGCGTGACTGACTGTAAAAACTTGAATCAATGAATTAGCATTTCTCACAATGTCAAACCTACCCACCAAGTTCCGTTCCTGGCGGTTGTTTCTTTCTGGGTGCAGCAATTTTTTTAATGTATATGCTAATATATAAATGAATATATACATGAATATACTGTACACATATACAAATATGAATTTCTACAGTTTCAGAAACCCCTATAACAAAGTTAACCTCACAGTATGTTTCCCTGACCCTCCCTGTGTTTTTCCTTACAGGTACCTCCTCACTTTGGCCAGCAGGGTATGGGAGGGTACTGTCCACAGGGCCAGCCATATTTCAGCCAGTCCCAGCAACAACCGCAACAGCCACAGCAACAGCAGCAGCAGCAGCAGCAACAGCAGCAGCCTGTAACCCCCACACACCCCCCCTACATTCAGCCCCGCACTGCTCCGCAGCAGGTAAGGCTGGCCTCCATCTAGCCATTATTTGCAGTGGCTCCCGCTGTGCTGAGGGCCGAGCCGGCTGCCCGTGGGCCGATCGTTCTGATTAGTTGTCCAGATTATTCATGTGTTCTATTCCTGGCATTTCCTGCACCTCGCTCATTCACTGGTTCAGACCGCGCAGGCATAACTCTGGCTGGCCTCCTTACACCAGGGCTGTCATCAGTGCGGCTAAAAGACTGGAGGGTTTTTTTTTTTGGCATGTGAATGGCTGTAAAATATATTACCTCCTCACAGAGGAGATGGTGATTTTACCCTTTGGAAACACCAGCGGTTTCTCATTTTAGCATGGTGATTTCGTCTCATGTAAGGAAAGAGTACATTCATTCTTTCTCATTCTTTTAATCGGCTTTCCTGCTGAGCTTTTATTTACCCTGTGAAGCAGCGTCTTTGGGAAAACGGGCGCACTAATAAAAGGAGAGCGAGTTGAGAAAGGCCAGTGCCGTTGCGCTGCTAGCCTGCGAGAAGGCCATGTGTTTCTCATTGTCTGTGGCGCGAGAGGAATCTGCCTATTTTAACTGACCTCCAGTTGCAGACCGAGGGGGAATTTGGCTGTTGGAGTTTGCGCTGCAGGCAAGGCCAGCAGTCTCCCGTGCGTCACAGGAAAGGGAATGGGAGGTGCGGACACTTTGGGAAAGCTCAAGGCAAAGTTTGGTAACATTCGGGAGGGCCTGGAGATATCGCACAACACCCCGTGTAGGCCACAGCAGAAATTTGCTCTGACGAAATCCACAATAGCTGTTGAGACCTCCGAGGATTCTTTCCAAGACACTCCTTATTTCACAACCCTGGCTGTTTCTCAACGCCGGACTCCAGTTTAGCGCTCCCTTTCCTTCCTCCTCAAAGGGCGATTGCATTAATCAAGTCCAGCTCTTTATCTCTCTATTCCCTCTCTCACGCCCGCTGCCCATACTTGAAGGCTGATGTAGGTCAGGTCGGCTCCAGGCTATTTGTATTCTGGAATAGTAAATTATCCGCAGGAGTCCAGAGAGGAGAGACAAACTTGACCTTTGGATAACACCTTGGACTGATCCTCTTTATTCAAATAGCGTGCGAGGTGTTGTGAGCGTTATAACAATTGTGTTTGTCCTTTTCCGAAACTGAAAGAGGCGAATTATGGTGGCTTCGGAAGCTTGAATCTCCTTTTTTGTGGGCTCTGGAACAAAACAGCACTGTCTGCGCCGTCCCCTTTTTGTGTCAGGCGGCGGTGCTTTTATTAAGCCGTGTCTTTTCGGAGTGAACTTTAAAAAGTCATCTTTTTATGATTTTGACAGTTTGACTCCCAATTTATAGGCCCCCTCTACCTCCATTAACCCAGGATATGGGACATCGTCCAGCTGATTGCCCAGTTCAACAACTTCTCTGCTTTTGTATTTGCCGGCAGATTGAAGGCTCAATTGGAGTGGGGACAGTTTTATCTCTCAATCGCATCAACTTTAATGATGAAGGCGTTACATTTGACAGTCCTCACCGGCACTCAGTTTTTGATCTCGCGCCGAAGGAGAAGCACGGCCTAATTTGGAGACGTGGATATATTGACAGATGTTGGAGGATTATGGATCTATATGAGTGGCTTTATGACCGTACCAAGGTCCTGCTATAAATCAGCAGATCGGGAAGATGCTCCTCTCATCCTGTATCACCTTCTAAAACTGCCTCCTGTACACCATTAGTCTTACCGGGCCAGGAGCGATCTTCTAAATGCTTAAGGACAACCTAAAGAGTGTTTCAGTTGAATATGGATGGGGATATAGACCTATTTAAGTGGAATAGACTTTATGTGAAGTTTCCGAAGGATGCAAACCAGCGCTTTGTGGAGGAGGACAATAAAGGAGGGGATAATGGTGGGATCGTCAGCATTGTATGGACAGCAACCCTGTTCTAAGCTAGTGATTAGCATGCTAGCAAGTTAGCATGACTGAAAAAAGTCATTGGAAATGAGCTACAGTTGAGAGTGTAGGTTTGTGATGCGCTTGGAGAACATATTACACACAGTAGAATCAGACATGAGCTCAGACAAAGACGATATCAACTACATCCAGTCTTCAAACAAATGGGTTTCATGAAATGGTTTTTGTGCATTGAACACACCTCTGAAAACTGTGAAGGTGTGTTCCTGGAGCATTCCTTTATTAACAACGTTCCCAACTACTGGGAACTTTCTCAAAACATTTTTGGAAGCAAAAAAAAAAGCTGGAAGGGTGCCTATATAACACATTCATAACATCTTACATAAACACTTCATAACATCTCATATAAACACTCATCACATGTTATATAAACAATTCATAACATATCCTTGAATATTTAAATCAACATAAATACAGTGTACATGTCTTATGTGAGGTTAATTTGGAGGGCTATGTCATTTTACTAGTAAAATATATTTTTCAAAATAAAAGTCCCAATTTATTAGTTTGACAGACAATATTATTTTCAGTGCAATGTCTCATTTCTGGACAGGCAAAATAAAAATGACCTGGGTTTACCCCTTTGGACAGAAATAGCTTTGAAATATTTATCTAGACTTTTAAACATTATGCAATTTATTACTTCGTTTCCACTTTTTGTCTGCTTAAACTTTTTATTGTGCCAGAGGATTCATTCAACAGCCCATGCACTGTTCAGGAAAACATGATTCATCTTAAATGTCTCTTAATGTTAAAAGCCCATCCTTAGATGTTTTATTTTTGATGATATTCCTTCTCATTTACAGTATTGAAGAAAGCACATGTATAATTGTGTTAACTTCATAAATTTAACATTTTCCTCAGCAGTGTATAGAGTGTTAAATTAAATGTCTGGCACTTTGTCTTCTGTAAGAAAAGAAAAAGTAAGAAGAAAACAAAATAGCAAAGAGCAAAAGAAAAATGCTTATAAACAAAATTAATATCATAAATAATTTGAGTCCAGACAAAAAGTGTCAAAGGGGTAAATCCATTTTTTTGCCTGTTTAGGAAAAAGACATTGCACTGAAAACAATAGAGTTTTTTTTAAATAAAGAATGAAGACTTTTATTTTGAAAAAAATGTTTCACTAAAATGACATTATACTCCATATTAATAGCATGTAAAACACGTGTACTTTATGTACATTGATTTAAACATTCACAAATACATTTTCTAGATACCTTTGAAGTAAAGCATTAGCAAACATGCTTGCTGGGTTAGCTAATACTAGCATTTTGCTGGCTAGCTTGTGCTTTCAGTGGTACTCTGGACTTCAAGGCAGGTGAATAGTTGTAAAAGGAATTCTTACCTTTATTCCAAGGCTTTGGGAAAACTTGGAATTCTATTCTTACAGTGACAAATCCACACCTGCATAAACAGTTTTGCCACAGCATAATTATTGTCTGGCTGTATTTTACTTTGGACAAAGTGGAAAACAAAGTACAATGTAAATGTTGGTTGTAACAGGAAATCGGCTTACAATCAAATTACATTTCAGTTACCAATTGCAGGGTGTGGCCACTTGACTGTAGACAAAAATTGTCCATTAAACAAATGGATCAACCAAACCTGCTACGCTAACCCCATTAGCATAAAGTTGTGCCTATACAGTTTCATTCACTCTCAGCAACATTAGCAGTTCTCAACAATCCAAAACCAGATGGTGAAAAGCTCTACAGCGACATTATCCTCAATTTCCCAAAGCATCTTGCAGGTGCTGAGAAACCTGTTTGCCCCCTGATATGTAGTTCTAGACAAATTTGTAAGAACACAGCATGGCTAAGAGCTAAAGAGCTAAAGAACTTCCTTCTGGATCTTCTCCCAGTAGTGGTTCAGCACACGGGCTAACCTTTTCTCGCCTTCTTTTTGTCCAAAGACCAGCTCTTAGGAGAGGTTGATATGGAACGGGCCTTTTTCCTTTCTATTCCGTTCAGCCAGATTAGGCAGTAGGTTAGACCTGCCTGGGCCGTGTAGAGGGAGCTTTTCTCCAAAGAGCCGCCGGGCTGTGTGAAGACTCTCTGCTTTTAGCCTGACCTTTCTTTATCTTCATGGGAAGCTGCTTGTGTGAATTGAGAGCCAGGTTTATTTCTGAGGCCACTCTTATCTCTTCTGTGAAGCTCCAAGCTCAGACAAACTGTTCCAGTTTGAGGATTTGATTTCCCCCATCTTCTGTCTCCATACTGCATTTTGATGCTGGTGCAACCTCGTGGTCAAATATCAGTGGTCAAATATCAATATTCTGGGAATAAGAGATGCGTAATAACGAAATGTGCGTTTGCATATCGTCTCTGTCCAATGAGAAACATGTATCTTCATTTTGACTTTCATGCATCATTTGAAAACAGCCGCTGCCGTTTACACTTTGTGAGAATTGCATGATGAATAGACCAACTGAAATGGCCCAGAAGTGCTCGGAAGGACGTCTGGTTCCATTGACTTACATTAAAATTGAATGAGGGTTTTGGCATCTCTTGTAAAGTTGCCATTTTGGAGATACTTGTTTTTCTTTAGACAGTGATGATATGTCTGTGTTTTTTTAAAGGTATATTCTTGTAGGACATTGTTTTGAGATCTTTAAGTCATAGTACGGTGGCCGAGAAAGCCCAAGTTAAAACCGCGCTGCAAAGTCTCAAAACGCAAGCATCAAAACGAGGCCGCTTGCAAACTATTAACCGAACGTGCTGCAAAGTCTCAAACGCGCAGCAAACACTGAAAACACATGCAGCTTCCAAAACTCATGCAGAAAGCCTCAAAACACAACGGAAGTGTTTCCGAGGGACACTGAAAGTGGATGGACCCATTCAAGAGCGGGCTGCATGGACCTGGACGTAGAGAAATGTAAACACGAGAACCCGGCCAATAACCCGCCTGAAGATTCATTAATAAACAGATCAAACTTCTGCTGGAACTGGGGCTGTCTCGGCTCTACGTCCAGGTCCACACAGCCCGCTCTCGAACGGGTCCGTCCACTTTCAGTGTCCCTCGGAAACACATCCGTTGTGTTTCGAGGCTTTCTGCATGTGTTTTGGAAGCTGCATGTGTTTCAGTGTTTGCTGCACGTTTAAGACTTTGCAGCGCGTTCGGGTAATGGTTTTCAAGCGGTCTCATTTTGATGCTTGTGTTTTCAGACCTTGCAGCGCGTTTGGCTAATGTTGTGTAAGTCGTGTCATTTTGATGCTTGTGTTTTGAGACTTTGCAGCGCGTTGGGCTTTCTTGGCCACCATATCATAGTCATAGTTCGACAAACACATCACATTACACTGTCACACCCATGTGGTTGAACATCCAAGACATGCTTGGTGTCCAAAGATAGCTTCTTTATATTTGAACTGGAGTTATGACACTAATGTAGCTGAGTCATTTCAGCTTGTGCCCCACCAATTATCACTGTGCAATTTGGATGCCTAAATCATTAGGCTATAGACCACATGGAGTCAAAAAAAAAAAAGCTGAACCGAACATGCCACAGCGGACAGCAGTGATTGAAATTTGGTAGCCACCAGCTAGCAGGACTGTTTGCTTTAATTCACAGTTTTTATATTGTAGATGCACCCAGACGGGAATTCTGGGCCGATGCTGATATCTGATATTTTACATGTACCTATCTGCTTCCTTTCTGATATCTTTACATCTTCTGCTTGCAAAACTGTCTTCTGTAAAGGCCACAGCACAGGGGATGTACCACGGCCACATGCAGCATCCAAAAATTCTAAAGCATTGTTTTCAATGGAGGTGTGCACACAAGCACTGATATGTGGTACAGCTTTAGTTGGGTAGCATCAGAAGCAACATTGACTGGGTTTGGTGCAACCTGGCTGAAGACGGTGGAGGAGCCATTGAAATCCCAGCATCCTTTGCTTCAGAGAACAGCTGATCAACCAGAGTGATCATCCAGATTTCTATCAGAAGTTTTGATTTCTAATGGAGCTGATCAACCACCTGATTAGCTGCAGGCTTTGCTTGTGTGCATGGTGCTGGTGGAGCCATTTTAGCTATGTTGCTACAGCGCATCCAGCATCACCTTAACATTAACAATGCTCTTCTAGCGTTTAATACATTTAGCATCAGATGTCAGTTTGGAATATCGTCCAGATCTAAGCATCACCCCGATTATCAGCCAGTACTGGCATGATTCTGAAATCACTGTACGTCCCTACTTAGCATTGTTAGCCCTTCATTATTTTTAATAAAGGAGTTTGGTTTGGTTTGGTTCTGTTTACTCCCCAGAACATATGCTCCACATATGGAAACTAAGCTGCAAAGACAGCTGGTTTTGTTTCACCGGTTTTGTGATATCACATATATTTAGCCGTCTATCCAGCCTTCAGGTTTGCCTATACACAACAACGTTATAAGGAGCATTTCATCCAGGACTCCTTTTAGAATGAGGCACAGTGCAGGAAAGATCATTCAGATATATCAGTCCTAAAGGAACAGTAACACACTGTTTATGCACAGTGCACAGTAAACAGACTTTGACAAACAGGATATGTCATTGCTTTTGATGAAGCTGCAATGAAAAACTGGGCTGCAATAACCATGGCCATTTCACAGACCACAGCGCTGACCAGAATGCATCGTCAAGAGTTCAGTTTTCCCAAGTTTTGACAGTAGCGGTGAAATAAAGCAGATGTTGATTGTGTTGAGGGCCATGGATTCCAAACATCTGCTTCTTGAATTCCAGACGAGTCCAGTATTATAAAGGAGTACAGCACTCTTTCTGCCTTTCTCCACCTTAAATATGCAATCTACGCCCTCCTTTTCTTTTCTTGGTCTTCCATTTGTGCTGGAAAGGCTGTAACCATCAGCAACATTTGTGTGGCTTCATGCCGCCATTGGTCACATGCTGTTATGTGGAGCGGAATGATATTTTTTCCAGTGTGAACATGTGGATGCAGGAATGAAGACAATGAAGACAGACTGTGACAGTTATTAATGACTGTTGTGCAATTTACTGATGACGGTTGTTGGTAAATATAACCACCCAAATATTATATAAGGGGCAAAAACATGATGCATATTGGCCCTTTAAGTATGCTGTCTTACTTTTGTGTCTTCTGACATTGTATGTCTTACTGCTATCTATAAAACTAGGCAAGGAGAAAGCTGTGTTTGAACTGTCGCTTGAATGGTATGCATTTTCTAGGCACCGGCTCCTAAAGCTCCAGTCTCCAGGCTGCAGTGTCCATATGAGCTGTTATCTGTTTAATCTGCTCCTCAGCAAACCCTCGAGTTTCTGCTCTCCTCTCCGCTGATTGACATATCAATGGCCTCCGCAGCCCTTCCTGTGCTATTCTGAGCCGAGCAGCCAGCAGACGAGGGGACGGAAAAACGAGTGATACCCAGAGGCGGGTAGAGGGAGCGACGGAATAGGGCAGCTTTGTTCCTGAGTTAATGTGGCCAGCTCAGCGCCGTGGCTCTGAGTGCTGGGCGCAGAAATCACAGATGGCCGTACGAGCCCATCTCTGTCATTTCACTGTGCGTTTGACTTCACAAAGTGACTTTGTGTGTGCACTCGGCTGCTATCTGAGCGCCGCCGTGTCCTATCACAGGCTCGCTCTGACATCAGGCAGCCGCCGCCGCTTTGAGAGTGTCCTTACTTTTTCCTTCGCTCGGCGCTCTGCCTGTCAGCGCTCAAACAAACAAGAGTCCTCGGCAATGAGAAGTGTTGCGTCAGCTCAAAAATCATCAATGGGCCTCAAAGAGATGTGACAAGCCTTTTTTTTTGGATGTCAGGTAGGCTTCTCGGTGAAGCGCTTTCTTATTGTAGTCCTGGCAGTCACGTTAACAGACCGGAGTCTGAGGAGCTTTTCATTAGCATTGTTTTTGAGATGCTTCAAGGTTGGAACGTTACGTTGTTTGTTTGGTTTATGGCTACATGTAAGGTTCCTAGTCTGGTGTCAGATGGGGGGAGACGTCAACGTCAGTGGGCATGGTGTAGAGGAAGAACAGTATTTAGATTTTATTGCTGTTTCATTTTCTAATCACAGTTCACCTGGATACACTCATCGTCAACAGAATAGCTGCAACAGAATAGCTACAGAAGGAGGTGTCAGTTTGCAGTGCTGTTGGGAAGGAAGGTCAGTTTAGACTGATATGGGCAATATTCACTGAGCTACACATACAGAAGCAGTGTCTCTCAGTATGCCATCCGGCCACCATGTTTGCTAATGGGGACAGCTCAGCATTGAGTTGTAGAGGTTATGCAGATTGTGCGGTAGCGGTGGAGGTGGAGTGACACCAGGCATGCTGGACATGTGACACGTGACAACAAACTGTCCATCTTGGAGCTGAGCACAGTGCCTCATCTCCGCCAAGACAAAAGTGGGACTTGTCTCTGAAGATGACCCGATGCCATTCGGAGTCACTCCACCTTTTCACAACACCATTGCACTCATAGAGGACATCACTGCTCGGTGAGTGTATGTAGTTGTGGCTGTTGGGTCAGTCAGGTACAGCGATAAAGCCCATCCTTGCCCGTCCACATGTGCGGTAAACTTGAATCATTCGTAAGTCTCACAATGTCATAACCTACCAACCAAGTTGCTTTCCTGTCGGTTGATTCCTTCTTGGTGCAAACCTGGAGTTGAACTGCAGAAGACTCCACCTGCAGGTGCATCTCCACCTTAAATGCAAAGTGCAAGTTCAACACGGTTCTGGATACCCAGCCCTAGATATAACACCACATTAGAACTTCTGTGGTCTCCTGACATGTCTCAGTAAATGCTCCTTCTACTATGGAAAATAATTAGTAATGGCAAAGGCTAATATACCATTAATGATTAATACACAATATATCACGCAGTGGTAATTTGGAATGCTAATTTCTCAAATACCACATCTATATTAATAAATACTGTTGATACTATTCAGGAAAATGATACTGTTTATGACTCACACATTCGTCTCTTTTGTCACTTAGCCCAGGGAATATCCGTGCTTCGTTTGGTCTAAAAGGGGCCTAGTTGTATGCAGTGCATCATCATAACTAACGAAGGGTGGCTCATCCATTTGACACAATGTGTCAACACATGTACCTTAATCCAATCAAATCGCTCCTTTATAGGAAGCTGTATAGGCTTTACTACACTTGTAGTAAATAACAGATCGACAGAAGCAGGCCTGGGTGTCTTTGGTGAACCAGATGTATGGCCTGTTTTATTCAGTAGTGTTTTGTATTGTTATACATGTATCATAGATCTGTGTTATATATTGTCGCTCGCCGATTAAAGACATGTATCTCCATTTTTATCAATTTTTACTTGACGTTTACATAGTGTACAAATTTCATGATCAGTGGACCAACGGAAATGGCCCCAAATCCCTCGGAAAGACGTCTGGTTCCTTTGACTCTCATTAAAATTAAATTGGGTTTTTCCCTCTCCTGTGAAGTTGCCGTTTTGGAGAGGCTTGTTGTTCTTTGGACTGTGACGAGGTACAGATGGGTGAAAAGGTAAAGGAAAAAGAATATAAAGTGACTAATTTGACATTAGGCCCCCATAAGCTACTAGAACAACCGGTTCCCTTAGGAGATGTTCCCTTAATTGGTTCTGATGATGGTGGAGAGCCCTAACATGGTGGTCCAGAATCTACCATAGGTTGTCACTTGGGTTGACAAACGCCTGGTGACTGCAAAGGCCACAGCATATGATTTATACAATATTCATACTCATCAAGCCATTCAGCCCCATGCGGATGGGGGGATCAGAATAGAAATCATTACGGAATAAAGGTGATCAGGTGATCAGGTGATCAGGTGATTAGATCTTACTAACTTTGTATTGATTTTCAGTGGCCCTTTCCACTAATGGGACATGTGGACCCAGCATACACTCTCACTGTCGGGGTCAAGCATTCAGGACTGTACTGTTCTCTTGACATATGCCACACTTGCCAGTTTGTGGATGACATGGTGAGGGATGACTCATCTCACCAGAACACATTTCTGTATCTTAGGGCACTTGAGGTTTAGGCTCTGCAGCCCTGCTACGATATCCCTCTGTGTGGTAGTTATGAATGGACCGTTCTTGGTTTCTCACCTAGTTCCTTCCAAATCACACAAGCATCATGGTCACCGAATATGTGCCTCAGCCACCATCCAGCCCATTTAACTTTCCCATATTTCCTATAGATCTACATGCAGGTGTGACTTCAGTCACTGTTCTTATTGAAACACTAGCTGTTTGGGCAGTCAGTGCAATTGCAAATGTTCCTGCTGTATGTACCTCAGTAAGGAACCCTCTCCCAAAAACACACAAAGTCAGATTCACAGTTCTGTTTTGGACCTCTATTGTACGTGGTACTGAAATCGTGTACATGTCTGATAGGCGGCAGGATGACCTCCATCTGAACAGACAAATCAGAATTCATGCCTCATGCCTTTATGTCAGTCTGGCTCAGTCTTCATCCTGATTTGATCCAGTGTGAGGAAGAACCCTGTACAGTAATGTCATTCAGATGTCTGTTACTGTCCTTACACCTCTCGAATGAGACAAGCGTGGACAGCGCAAACAAAACAGATGACAGAAATCTAAAACACTAATAAGAACGTAAATCAACTTCATTTCAAGAACAAGAATAGGCAAAGTTAATAGATAATAAGACCCCCGGGTCTAATGAGTCCCCTCTGTGATGTTCTGGGTGTGTTTCAATGAAATGGAAATGGGTTCTTTGGTTAAGGTGTCAGTAGATTTGAACCACATTGCCTACACTGAGTTGCTGGACACCCAGGCTTTGACCTTTGCTCATCATCTTACAGAGGACCATAACAGTCCTATCCTGGTTTTCCAAGATGACAGTTCTTGGGATCAAAGGGCTGCGAATGTGATTGATTGGCATGACGAACATTCAGCAAAATCCCCGAATTTGAATGCTCCTCTAACTCTGTCGACCTGAAAGGCCAGGGAAGGCGTCCACCAAATCTGGCCCAACTGTGCAGTTCTTTGTTGAAGAGTGTCTGAACATTGATGTGGCCTACCTCCAGAAACTTGTCCAGTCCATACCAAATCCCATCGGCTGTTATTGGTGCTCATGGAGGGACCCCACACTATTAGGTATGTTTCGGTCACAGGTGGCTCATTTTGTGTGTTTCTATTGGTCCATTTCTCATGATTCGTTTCTATTAGACCAGAAACAGTATGTGTTTTTAACTGTTGATAGAATTCTTCTTCACAGAGTTCGGTTTGGTGTTTTAGTGTCTGCTGTTTGTCCTCCAGGTGTAAAGCAGCAGTCCGCTCAGCTCATTTTGCCATTGTCTGAAAGAAGTCTATTAATGATACGGAGCGGTAGAGGATGGCAGCGTTTGCCGGATGAGTGTGTCGGTGGATCGCAGTTGTTTGTGCTTGTGGGCCAGCTCAGACACACGATCTGTTTGATGTTAGATGTAGTTGGTATGGACAGTGTGATGATGTTTTATTGTTATTGTGATTTTATTGTTTAGTTCTGCTGCTGCTCTATAAAGCTCTAAATAATCTAGCACCTGCTTACAGCACAGGACTTCTCTCTGTTTATGCTTCAACTTCTGATCTTAGATCTGCAGATCTTCCGCACATGAACCTGGAGAGGCCTCTTTTAATTATAGAGCTTCTAAATGGTGGAACTCAATTCCAGCTTCTCTTAGACAGCCAAGAGTAGTGCTCACACTTAACACACATTTCAAAACATAACTCAGCATTTTATTAAAACTACATTTATACATATGATATGTGTTATTGGCTCATTAAAATGTAGACTTTCTGCAGTAACTGTCTTCAAAGCACTTTGAGCTGCCAATGATATAAAAGGCTCTATAAATAAAACTATTATTATTATTATTATTATTATTATAAAAAATTACAAAAAAGTCTGCTTTTCTGAGCATGTTGTGGATACTGTGAGTACTTAAAGAACACTGGCCAACTATGTTATGTCACATTGTGAAATCATGCCAACCTTATAAAATGCTCTATAGAACATTGTTGTTGTTGTTGTTGTTGTTGTTACGACACAGTCTGCTTTCTGTCGTGGATATTGTCAGTACATAAAGAACATAGACCAGCTCTGTTGCGTCACCTTATGAAATTATTGTAGATGTTTTTAAGGTGTATTATTATTTTTTTTTATATAAAAATAATATTATTATAAATATTATTATTATTATTATTTATTATTATTAGCTCCACTCTCTCTCAGACTATACCTGTCTCATAAATGTACATATCAGAATTTCTACAGACCCCTCCTGTCTCTGTATATTCAGTATTTTGTGTATATTTGGTGTATTTTGTGTATATTCTGTATCTTGTATTTATTTAATATAAATTTTATATATCTTTATTTTAATGTTTAGTATGTATATAGTTTTGTCCTCCTGTAGAGCACCAACCTGAGCCTCACCACAAGCATTTCAATGCATATATGTCCTGACATGTTGTGCAAATGACAAATAAACCTGAAATTTGAAACTATTATTTATTATTTATTTTATTATTTATGATTATTATTTATTTTGTATTATTTAGGGTGTCTCTGTCTCCTATGGATGATCCACAGAAGCCTTTATTAATAAAGTTTCTGGCAAGCTGGTTAGGGCTAGATTTAGGAGTAGGTGTAGGGTTGGATTTGAGGTGGAGGTCAGGGTTAAGTTTAGAGGCAGGGCTAGATTTATTATCATTGTTTATTTATTTATTTATTGATTTATTTATTGATTGCTTTATTACTGTATAGGTAAGACAGCACATTCTATGTTTTCTGTTCGAACTAATTCAATCTCAGAAAAACTAAATATCATGATGCATATTTTGTACCAGGAAGATGTCCTGAAGGATTGTGAACGACTGACCTAAAAAAAAATCAGATTTGGTCAGTAAATCCGAGCCACATCTACCTGCAGTCTGAAGCCTCGCTATCTTAATCCCAAATCGAGGTCATCTGATTTTAAGGGGCTGTAAATGACGTGTTTGTGTAGATACTGAGCGCAGAATGCAAAGTGGATTATCCGCACGTCGGAGCAAGTTAAGCAGTAACCCAGCACCACTGTTAACAGCATGCTGTATCCTGTACAGTCCTATACGTTCAGTCCTCACTTCCCACACACTGGCCTAACCGTGATGACTTCACAGTTTCAGTGCTCCTGTGGGGTTTGCCTCCACTCTGAGGCCTCTCTTTCTGTAGAGTGTTTTTGGGGGAGGGTTTTTCCATCTCTCCTCTACAACCCCCCCTCCCCCCCTCCACCTCCCCTTTCCTTCTGTATTCAAATTACACAAGGTTAATTAAAACGCTGTCGCAGTGGCCGCGCCGCCCGGCCGTATCGGCCTCCCCACGCCAGCATTTTTAATCAAGGCCCCGCGATAGCAGCAGGAGGAGGAAGGTGGAGGAGGAGGAGGAAAGGGAGGAGGACGCTCGCTGCCACGGCGACAGAGAGGAGAGGCAGGGCCATTCAAAGTTCAATGTCATTAATTGGTCAGCATTTGAATATTAGCTAAGAACTCGCTTAATTAACGGGATAATAAAAGCATCCCTGGCTGGGAAGGGGGGTGGGTGGGAGCGAGAGGGAGGTGCGGGGAGGGCGTGTGGGGTTGGTGCGGGGAGCTGCGGCAGGAAATAGAGGGCATGTGGTGCCGAGAGCTTGGCGCCGGGCGATAAGAAGGATCCGTCCGTGTGAAAGGTCCAGGCACTGTAATTTGCGGGAGCTGCTTTTAATTGTCATAACCTTTTAAATGGCATAGTTTATCGGAGTCCTCTAAATGTCCTGCTGGATTGCCATGCGACGGGGTCCCTGGTAACGAGCGCCGGGCTCCCATTGGCTGCCTAAAATATTCGAGCAGCACGGCCGTAGAGGGGGAGAAAAAAAAACTGCATTTTATGCTCTTTATTTTCCCCCTTTCCTTCATTTCCTTCTGCTTTGTCTCAGCGCAGACCGCCACCTGCTAATTGCCGTGTGGATTTTGCTGCACATATATATATAGAGAGGCCTGTTTATTTGTTTATTTGTTTGTTTGTTTGTTTTGTTGTTGTTTTTTGCGATGCATTTCAAATGCAAATTCGGATTGCGGTGGCTAGTCTTAATCGAGCCGGAGCTGAAAAGCCAGTGGTGTGTTTCTCCCCTGGGGCCTCATTTAGGAAATGTTAGCTGAATGGTGGCTAAAT
>JAMWET010000178.1:1027500-1037500 GCA_024036415.1 Prochilodus magdalenae | reverse complement strand
CTCTCTCTTTATCTCCCACTCCCTCTCCTCTCTCTCTCACTCTCTCTCTTCCCTCTCTTTCTCTCTCGCTCTATAGCTTTCTCTCTCTTTATCTCCCACTCCCTCTCCTCTCTCACTCATTCTCTCTCTTCCCTCTCTTTCTCTCTCGCTCTATAGCTCTCTCTCTCTCTCTTTATCTCCCACTCCCTCTCCCCTCTCTCTCATTCTCTCTCCTCCCTCTCTTTCTCTCTCGCTCTATAGCTCTCTCTCTCTCTCTTTATCTCCCACTCCCTCTCCTCTCTCGCTCATTCTCTCTCTTCCCTCTCTTTCTCTCTCGCTCTATAGCTCTCTCTCTCTTTATCTCCTCCCTCTCCCTCTCTCTCTCTCTCTCTTGCTCACCTCTCTCACTCTCTTCTCTCTTTCTCTCCTCGCTCTCTATAGCTCTCTCTCTCTTCCTCTCCCACTTTCCTCTCCTCTCTCTCTCACTCTCTCTTTTTCCCTCTCTTTCCTCTCATCGCTCTATAGCTCTCTCTCTCCTTCTCTCCCCATCCACTCCCTCCTCCTCTCTCTCTCCCACTCTCTACTCTTCCCTCTCTCTTTCTCTCTCACTATATATCGCTGTCTCTCTCTTTATCTCCCACTCCCTCTCCCCTCTCTCTTATTCTCTCTCCTCCCTCTCTTTCTCTCTCGCTCTATAGCTCTCTCTCTCTCTCATCTCCCACTCCCTCTCCCCTCTCTCTCATTCTCTCTCCTCCCTCTCTTTCTCTCTCGCTCTATAGCTCTCTCTCTCTCTCTTTATCTCCCACTCCCTCTCCTCTCTCTCTCATTCTCTCTCCTTCCCTCTCTTTCTCTCTCGCTCTATAGCTCTCTCTCTCTCTCTTTATCTCCCACTCCCTCTCCTATCTCTCTCACTCTCTCTCTTCCCTCTCTTTCTCTCTCGCTCTATAGCTCTCTCTATCTCCCACTCCCTCTCCCCTCTCTCTCATTCTCTCTCTTCCCTCTCTTTCTCTCTCACTGTATAGCTCTATCTCTCTTTATCTCCCACTCCCTCTCCTCTCTCTCTCACACTCTCTCTCTTCCCTCTCTTCTCCCTCTCTTTCTCTCTCGCTCTATAGCTCTCTCTCTCTTTATCTCCCACTCCCTCTCCCCTCTCTCTCATTCTCTCTCCTCCCTCTCTTTCTCTCTCGCTCTATAGCTCTCTCTCTCTCTCTATCTCCCACTCCCTTTCCCCTCTCTCTCATTCTCTCTCTTCCCTCTCTTTCTCTCTTGCTCTATAGCTCTCTCTCTCTTTATCTCCCACTCCCTCTCCTCTCTCTCACACTCTCTCTCTTCCCTCTCTTCTCCCTCTCTTTCTCTCTCGCTCTATAGCTCTCTCTCTTTATCTCCCACTCCCTCTCCCCTCTCTCATTCTCTCTCTTCCCTCTCTTTCTCTCTCGCTCTATAGCTCTCTCTTATTATCTCCCTCTCCCTCTCCTCTCTCTCTCACTCTCTCTCTTCCCTCTCTCTCGCTCTATAGCTCTCTCTTATTATCTCCCTCTCCCTCTCCCCTCTCTCATTCTCTCCCTTCCCTCTCTGTCTCTCTCGCTCTATAGTTCTCTCTTCATCTCCCACTCCCTCTCCTCTCTTCCCTCTCTTCTCCCTCTCTTTCTCTCTCGCTCTGTAGCTCTCTCTCTATCTCCCACTCCCTCTCCTTTCTCTCACACTTTCTCTCTCACTCTCTCCCTTCCCTCTCTTTCTCTCTCGCTCTATAGCTCTCTCTTTTCATCTCCCACTCCCACTCCCTCTTCTCTCTTCCCTCTCTTTCCCCTCTCTTTCTCTCTCACTGTATAGCTCTCTCTCTTTATCTCCCACTCCCTCTCCTCTCTCTCATTCTCTCTCTTCCCTCTCTTTCCCCTCTCTTTCTCTCTCACTGTATAGCTCTCTCTCTTTATCTCCCACTCCCTCTCCTCTCTCTCAATCTCTCTCTTCCCTCTCGTCTCCCTCTCTTTCTCTCTCACTCTATAGCTCTATCTCTCTCTTTATCTCCCACTTCCTCTCCTCTCTTTCTCATTCTCTCTCTTCTTCCTCTCTTTCTCTCTCACTCTATAGCTCTCTCTCTTCATCACCCACTCCCTCTCCTCTCTCTCATTCTCTCTCTTCTCTCAAACCTCACTCTCTTTCTGTTTTGCTCTATGGCACTCTCTGTCTGTCATTCTCTCTCTTTCATCTCCTCTTTCTCTTTTTCTCTTTTACTCTGTAGCTCTTTCTCTATATCTCACACACCCGGCTTTCTCTCTTTTGCTATAATCCCTCTCTCTCCGCCCTTTTGCTCACAACCTCTCTTTCTGTCTCTTTACCTCCATCTACCCCTCTTCTTCTCACTCTCCCCTCTTTCCCTCTACCACGCTTTTTCTCTCTTCTCTCTCTCCTCCACTCTGTTTTTTCTTTTTACCTCTCTTGTTTGTTGTCTCTCTCACTATATTCACTCTCCCTCTCCATTTATCTTTTCCTCTATCTGTTTATGTCTCTCCCCCTTTCTCAGCATGTCAGTCTTTCTGCATCTATCTTTCTTTCTTTCCTTCTCCTCTCTCATTGTGTGTCAGTCTCTCTCTTCTTCCTACTCTGTCTCTCTTCCTCTCTTTTTTCTCTCTCATGTCAATCTGTCTCTCTCTCTCTCTCTCTCTCTCTCTCTCTCTCTCTGTATCTCTCCCTCCCTCCCATCATGTGTCATTCTCTCTCTCTCTCTCTCTCTCTCTGTCTCTCTCTCTCTCTCTCTCTCTCTCTCTCTCTATTTCTTTATTTTTTTCTCTGTCCCTTTTGTCATGTCATGCTCTCTCACTCCCTTGTTCTTCTTCTCTCTTATTCTATCTTCTCTCTTTTCGTCATGTGTCCATCTCTTCCCTCACCCACCTCTCTCTCTCTCTCTCTCTCGATAGCCCCTCCGTGCTGTTTCCACACACACACACAGAGCAGCTCTAAAAAAAGCGCTTGGCACCCTCGGCCCCGCGCTCGGCTGACAGGCAGCGGAGGAGCTGCCCAGTGGAAATCAGAAATGACTGTCCTGCAGAGCCCTCGGGACGCATGGGGGCACGAGGCTTTTTAAAGACACGCAATTAAGCTTAATTTTTAATGAATATTAATGGAATTAGTGGCAGATTTGGCTGAGATCTGCATCCGAAGGTGTGGGAATGACTAATTCATTTGGTAGTCATGAGGAGGAGCCTGCCATGGGGGCAGGAGAGAGAGAGGGAGAGGGAGGGAGGGAAAGAGCGAGAGAGGGAGGATGGCAGAGAGAGAGAGAGAGAGACACAGAGAGAGAGAGAGAGACAGAGACAGAGAGAGAGAGAGAGAGGTAATCATTGAGTGGCAGAAAAACAAAGAGAGAACAAGAGACTGACAGAGGTAGAGAGAGACTCACAGCGAGAGGAAGAGAGAGACTGACAGAGAGGGAGAGAGGGAGAGAGGGAGAGAGAGAGAAAGAGAGAGAGAGAGAAATAGAGACTGACAGAGAGAGAGACTGACAGAGAGAGAGAGAGGGAGAGAGGCTGACAGAGAAATAGAGACTGACAGAGAGAGAGAGAGAGAGAGACTGACAGAGAGAGATACTGACAGAGAGAGAGTAAGAGAAAGACTGACAGAGAGAGAGAGAGACTGACAAAGGGGGAGAGAGAGACTGACAGAAAGAGAGAGACAGAGAGCAAGAAAGACTGACAGACAGGGAGAGAGAGAGAGAGAAAGAGAGAGAGAGAGAGACTGATAGACAGAGGGGGAGAAAGAGAGACTGATAGAGAGATGGAGAGAGAGAGAGAGAGAGAGAGAGAGAAAGAGAAAGAGAGTGACTGACAGACAGGGAGAGAGAGACTGACAGAGAGGGAGAGAGAGAAAGAGAGTGGGGGAGAGAGAGACTGATAGAGAGATGGAGAGAGAGAGAGACTGACAGACAGGGAGAGAGAGAGAGAGAGAAAGAGACTGATAGACAGAGGGGAGAAAGAGAGACTGACAGAGAGGGAGAGAGAGAGAGAGAGAGAGTGGGGGAGAGAGAGACTGATAGAGAGATGGAGAGAGAGAGAGAGGGAGAGACTGACAGAGAGAGAGAGACTGATAGAGAGATGGAGAGAGAGAGGGAGAGAGAGGGAGAGAGGGAGAGAGGTGAAGGCAGGAAAAGGACCCTTGTGATGGATCCATACAGTCTATCCGTACAGCTGGGTGAAATGATAAAGAGGAATCACTTTTTCCCCTCATTTCACCCCTAATACCTTTATTAAAGCGTCTTCCACCTGTGAATGCTGCAGAGTCGGCCCATTGACAGGACCTTACATAAGCTAATATTACTCTGCTCCCTCTCTCTGTGGCTAATGTGCTATAATTCTCTTTACCTTTCACATTCCCCACCTCCCACTTGAGCTGGCTCTCTGCAAGCCCCTTTTCTGATTATTCTACTGTAAGACCCCATCAGAAGCCGTGGGATACATTTGTGTGCGAGTAAGGATTACGAAAAATTCATACAGCTGGGGTATTATTTAGTGAAATGTTTGGTGGGTTGTAAGTTAATAATGAGGTTTTATTCATAGTAATTGTGGAGTAACACACGAGAATTTCTCACGCACATGGTTATCATAATATTTTTGAAATATATCACAGCGTTAGGGGAAGTTTCACTTTGCCTCTCTCTCTTCCGATGTTAATATGCTTTGTGTTGATCGGACTGTTCTGTCCGCTTCTGCTTTTCCTGAAATTAGACCAAAGTGAACGATTGGAAACATTAGCCAGACAGAAACAGTGGTGAGCCCTGAGGCTTTTCCAGGCCTTTGGAGAAGGTCTCTATAGATTTCTGGGAAATATAAAAGTGCATATATGTGGTTCTGTAGTTCGTTTGATTAATTATATCATCTGTAGGGGTGTAGGAGGAACATCTGTACGCTTGAGGATCACAATGTTATATTTGTGATGCTGTATCAGTTCTCAAAAATTTTTAGTTTACATTGTACATGATGATGGTGGTATAGTGACTCCCCATAGCAAGAGAGGACTGGCTTTGATTCCCATTCAGGGTCCTATCAGTATGCAGACAGTGTGAAGTCCATAGTGACAGAACCCCAAATGGGAATAGGGGTTTCCCGTTCAGGGTGCTGTCAGTATGGAGACAGTGTGAAGTCCACAGTAACAGAACCCCAAATGGGAATAGGGTTCGATTCCCGTTTAGGGTCCTATCGGTATGGAGACAGTGTGGAGTCCACAGTGACAGGACCCCAGATGGTAAAAGGGTTCACTTCGCGTTCAGGGTGCTGTCAGTATGGAGACAGTGTGGAGTCCACAGTGACAGGACCCCAAGACGCGAACCAAGGCCTTTCTTGTTATGAGGTGCCATGTTCTCGCATGTTCTCTCTGTGTAGGTGTGGGTTTCCTCTGGGTGCTCTAGTTTCCTCCCACAGTCAAAAAGTCACAAATGCTAAATCATCCCTAGATGTTTGTTTGTGTGTGTGTCTGTGTGTCGGCCCTGGGTTCAATTCCCATCCGGGGTCCTGTCAGTGTAGAGTTCTAGGTATGCCACCATATGTGAACGCAAGCCATGGTCTATCCAGGTTTCAGTCACTTGTTAGAAATGGAACCCAGCGGCAGCTCTATCCCAGGGATCCACTACAATGTCAAAGAGACACCCATTGACGAATAGTTTCACCCAGGAGGTGTGGGGTTGCAGTGCTTTTGGGAAGGAAGATAAAAGTCAACAGGATCAATAACTGATGATACATTTAGACTGATATGATCAATATTTATTGAGCTACACATACAGAAGTCTGTCTCTCAGTATGGTGTCGGGCCGCCATGTTTACTCAACACAATATACCAGACGTCTCAGCATGGAGTTGCAGAGGTTCCTAATGGTGTCCTGTGATAATCCATCCCATGCAGCTTGGATATTCTCACACATTTTCTGCAGATGGTGCGGTAGGGGTGGAGGTGGAGTGACAACAGGCCTCTCCACCAAGACAAAAGCGGGACTCGTCACTGAAGATGACCCGCTGCCATTCTGATTCACTCCATGACCGTCTGGCACAACACCATTGCAGGTTTTGGCGACATTGACGTGGCATTAGAGACCTTGCATATGTCCCAAACTTGAATCATCCGCATATCTCACAACATCAAACCTACCCACCAAGTTTCATTCCTATCGGTTGATTCTTTCTGGGTGCAGCTGTTTGTGAAACTATTTTTTTGACAATGACTGAATATTAAAAGCTTAAAATCAAACATATAGAACGCTTTTTAAAATTATAGTAAGTTTAATAGATCACTCAAGACAGCTGTGTTTAGGTGGACCAACATAGCTTGGCTTCACATAGAAGGACTACTAAAACATAGCATCTTCATAAAGACATACAGTACTAATATTGGGGACTCATTGCGGTTGGTGTAGCTCAGCAGATAACACCACTACACGCCAAGGAGCAACCACCACATGTGGGCTGGAGGTTAGGGAACCAGCCTTGTGAATGGAGGGTTGCCGGTTCGATTAATTGAACTGACAGTAACGACTGAGGTGCCCTTGAGCAAGGCACCTAACCCCCAACTGCTACCCGGGCGCTGTGGATAGGGCTGCCCACCGCTCAGGCTAAGTGTGCTCACTGCCCCCTAGTGTGTGTGTTCACTAGTGAGTGAGTATGTGGGTATTTCACTTCACGGATGGGTTAAATGTGGAACACAAATTCCTCTGTGTGAAAATCACAATTGGCATCTTAATCTTAATGTGGAAGGCTGGGCTTCGAATCCCAGTCTGGGTGACTACGCTGTGCTAGACCACACTGACCTACCTGTAATATGATTAGCCTTGTAAGTCACTCTGGATAAGAGCGTCAGCTAAATGCTGTAAATGTAAAAATATGTAAATAAATGTAAAAAATTATGGTCTGAACTGAAGGCCTAGCTGTAATTGCCCCAGTTCACCACCACCAGAAATCATGTTTCCAGTAAGGAGATATACAGGCGTTGGACAATGAAACTGAAACACCTGGTTTTAGACCACAGTCATTTATTAGTATGGTGTAGGGCCTCCTTTTGCAGCCAATACAGCGTCAGTTGGTCTTGGGAATGACATATACAAGTCCTGCACAGTGGTCAGAGGGATTTCAAGCCATTCTTCTTGCAGGATAGTGGCCAGGTCACTACGTGATGCTGGTGGAGGTTCGTCCTTCTTGGTGGTATGCTGACATTACCCTGGATACCGTGGCTCTTGATACATCACAAAGACTTGCTGTCTTGGTCACAGATGCGTCAGCAAGACGTGCACCAACAGTTTGTCCTCTTTTGAACTCTGGTATGTCACCCATAATGCTGTGTGCATTGCAGTATTTTGAGCAGAACTGTGCTCTTACCTGCTAACTGAACCTTCACACTCTGCTCTTACTGGTGCAATGTGCAATTAATGAAGATTGGCCACCAGGCTGGTCCAATTTAGCCATGAGACCTCCCACACTAAAATGACAGGTGTTTCAGTTTCATTGTCCAACCCCTGTAGGTGTTCATTGGTATTGTTGCCAGTATATATGATATATTGCCCACTCCAGACTCATCAGGCTTTTTGTTGATGATGATAAAAGTAATCTCTCCAAACATTTGCTCATGGAATTCCTCATTCGAATGTTTACATGTAGCCATTTTAAAGAAAAAACATCAGCGGCATCAGACAGCAGGATCAGCTCGAGGATATTCCCTCCAGGCTATAACGAGTTAGAGATGTTCTACCAGGGAAGCGATGCTGACTTTTGAAGCTTTCAGCTGAGAAATTGTAGAGATTCCTGCTTGTTAATTTGTGCCGGGGAATTGATTTGAGTTTTCAGCTTGGCCAGCTGAGTGTGGAACACTTATCAGTTACGTGGAGCCGCGCTTGTCTGCCCGAGCGGTGGGCTGGAAAAGGTAAACACAGCCTGTAATGTCGAGAATTGAGAAATTGCAGCCTGCGTCTGCTGAAAATAAATGCATATGCTGGCTGAACTGAAAGTGAAAGTAGACGATTATGTCATCACTTCGCATTGTAAACAGGAGACAGGAGGCTGACCTGGATCTGACCCACTTTTCTTCCATTCACACACGCACACACACAGACACATATGCCTGAATAAATATTCCACTACAGCGTTCACAGCCTAGTGTTCTCAGTATGGAGTATCTGTAAGGCCTGGCAAATACGTCTTGACAAAATCCTGTCTTGATATTTAGATATCAGCTCACTGGGCAAAATAAATTCGATCACCAACAACAGCTGTGATTTAATTTGGCATGGATGGAGGCCACATCCATGTTCAGATGGATGCATCAAAGAATTGTGGGTTGGGACAGATTTGGTGGATTACTTCCCTGACCAATTCTGAGAAGAATTCCCTGTAGACTGGGATTTTAGCCACTGCTGGTAGACCCGTATGATTATACGTTTCCACAAACCTGCAGATTCAGCTACTTCCTTCACACTATGGTGTTTGAAACGCCCCAATGCAGTCACTCTTTTTAGCTACTCATTAACATCTGCTCTGGAGCGTTTTTTACACATGGAACGAGACATTCCCTGCACTGTACCACCTCTTCTCCATCTATGGATCCCGTCACTCACACCCCGCAGCTGTTTATAGCCCTATCATCCTTGAGCAGCGCCATCTACAGGAGCCTGAAGTTACTACCACCTTAAACTCCACCATCCTTACTCCACACCACCAATACACCATTCACTCTGGTGAATAATGAGGAGACAGAGGTGTACATATGGCTGTTTATTGGGAGCTAACATGGTGGATGAAACTTTTAGACACCGAAACTGAGGAACTCTGATAAAAAGCAAATTCTCAGTCCCAAGTTTATCATAGTTTCGATTTTGCGTTTCATAACAATCAATTATGGACCTCAATCGATTGGTTTAAGATTTCCTAACTGGAGATAAGATGCTGTAAGATGAAGATGTGCTATACAGAGGTGCTTTGCAGACTGTTTGTTTTATAAATGAGGGCCCCGGACCTTTACATTACATATTTACATATTGTTGAGCTCCATCCATGTTTTCATTCATGCATACTTTCGGCAACTCCTCAACCTCCGGAGCTGTTCTGCAGCTATAGACTATAGTGTTGCTATAGAGAAAGAGAGAGAGGGAGGCGCACATTAGAGAAAATGTGGCTGAACAAAATTTACATATTGTAGATGGTAAGAAATCTGAGTGTTAATTAAACTTCACTCATTCGAAAACAAACCCAGGACCAGTTCTTAGTCTGATGTTGAAATTATTGGCCTGAGCTTTAGCCTCTTTCCCCTTCATCTTACCAGCTAAGCTGGACTCAACTCTACTTGCCTTTTTTGGTTTTGAGTTCGGTAATCCTGGTGCCTGGTATATCTCAGATCTTTTCAGCAGCTCTTTGTCTTGCTGCCTTATTTACATCATGGCAGGTTCATGCTTTGTCACTATGACCAGCTACATAATGGGGGCTACTAAACTCACCATCAAAGAAATAGATGCACCCAGAATTAGGTGTGGGTTTGCAGTGCTATTGGGAAGGAAGATAAAGGTGACCAGGATCACTAACTGATGATACATTTAGACTGATATGATCCATATTTATTGAGCTACACATACAGAAGCAATGTCTCTCAGTATGGCGTTCCCTTTCTGAGTCACTCCATGACAGTCTGGCACGACACTATTGCAGTCTTTTCAACGCTGACCTGATGTTGATGCCAGTCGTCGTAGTGGTCTGTGTGCATGTAGTCCTGCGTCGTGCAGTCACCTGCCAGTGGTCCTGGCACTAACATGCTTACCCATGGAGGGGGTTACTGCTTCCTGAACATTCGCAATTGTGGCTGTTGGGTCAGTCAGGCACAGCGATAAGACTTATGTCCTTGCGTACATCACATGAGCGGCCGAGCTTGAAACTTGCATCATTTGCATGTCTTACAATGTCAAACCTACCCACCAAGTTTCATTCCGGTCGGTTGATCTCCTCTGGGTGCAGCTACTTGATACATGACGAGTGTATATCCGCAGTGCTCGGGTTAGGTAATG
>JAMWET010000178.1:1015000-1017500 GCA_024036415.1 Prochilodus magdalenae | reverse complement strand
TTAATCCATCTGACGACTCATTTCCCTCAAGAGTGTAGATCCAGAGCCGCATCCTGGAAAGCATGCTAGACCTGAGGCTGTGCTGAGCATGAACATGAACTTTAAATCTCTTACAACAGTTCTCTCTCTCTCGAATCGTCAGTGCCTCTCGTCTCTCTCAGTCTCTCGTACATCCTCAAAATCAGCTCGTCTCGGGTCTCTCGGGGGGGGGGGGGGGTGCTCTCTTTCTCTCTCTTCTCTTGGGTGGTCCCCTCGCTCCTCTCTCTCTCTCTTTCTCTCTCTCTCTCTCTCTCTCTCTCTCTCTCTCTATCTATCTATCTATCTATCTATCTATCTTACCCTTGCTATCTATCCCTTGCTCGTTCTCTCTTTCCCTCTCTCTCTCTCTTTTTCTGCTCGGGTCTCTCGGGGTCGTCTTCTTTGGCTCTTTCCTCTTTCTCGTTCTCTCTCTCATCTCTGTCTCTCTCTTGGCTCTCTGGGGTCTCTCTCTCTCTCGTCTTTCTCTCTCTTGGGGTCTGTTCCTGTCTCTCTCTCTCTCTGTCTCTCTGTCTTTCTCTTACAATAGTCGTCTCTCTCTCCCTCTCTCTCTCTCTCTCTATCTATCTATCTATCTATCTATCTATCTATCTATCTATCTATCTATCTATCTATCTATCTATCTATCTATCCCTTGCTTTCTCTCTCTCTCTCTGTTTGTAACTATCTATCTATCTATCTATCTATCTATCTATCTATCTATCTATCTATCTATCTATCTATCTATCTATCTATCTATCTATCTCTCTCTCTTTCTCTCTCTCTCTCTGTTTGTATCTATCTATCTATCTATCTATCTATCTATCTATCTATCTATCTATCTATCTATCTATCTATCTATCTATCTATCTATCTATCTATCTATCTATCTATCTTACCCTTGCTATCTCTCTCTCGCTCTCTCTCTCTCTCTCTCTCTCTCTCTCTCTCTCTCTCTCTCTCTTTGATATTGGTGGTCATGTGCTCAGGCTGAAGATGAGCTGGCATGCCCTCACTGTCCTGAGGGGCCTTCTTCTACCACTGGGCCGCTGGTGGTCCACAGGACAAGCTGGCCTTCTGCCCGCTGGCTGCTAAATTACGTAATATGCTGGATGGGTGGGGGTGTCTGGCCTTCGTCCTTCAGCTAACCACTAAACAGGCTGAGTTTTGATCTATTGTAGGCATATAAACTGACAATGCAATATTTTTGTCCATTATTATGATATGAAAAAAAAAATGGAATTAGACCCCATTATTTAAACACATTATTCACTGTAATCAAATAAAAATAAAATAAAATAAAATAAAGACATTTTTAAATTATTTTATTACATCCCTGTGAGAGTGAGATGTTTTCTGGACCTTTAATGCTCTATAGCTGGTTTTGGGCATTAAGCACAGAAGCAGGTGAGCACTGTGACTGCTTTTCTCTGAATACCTGAGAAGCTTTATAGCAGAGCCGAAACCAAGCGGCAGAAAAATCATAGCATGACGTGTTTTATCTGATTTGTCTAATTTAAAATTGCACGTCCTACGATGTGAGTAATGCCCATGTGCACATTGTGGTGGCAAAGCTCAAACGAAATATTGTGCAGCTTTAGTGTAGGTGTGCCACCCAGTTACCGCTGTGTATACCCGGTTCAGGTCGAACTAAATCCTGTGACTTTATGATTTGAAACATCATCATTTATTAGAGAAACCTTTTCCATCACTCTTTATCATATTTCAGCTTTTCCTCCTCGTCCGAGTGTAAAACTCTTATTGGGAAATTTGCTTGTTGTGTCGAATTTCCTGCTTTTTCCTTTTTTGGTAACCGGTCTTTTGTTTAACAGCATCAGCCAGACAGAAACCACAAGCGCCCGCCAGTTCGAGATTACTGAACCACCAGATGCGGTTTGAGGCTAATGCGTTGATGTGTGCGCGCTCAGCGGTGTTTGATGGGGTTTGAGCCTCCATTACATGTTAGCTGCGTTTGCTTGGCAGCTCCAGTGCAGAAGTAAAGGCACCCTGTCCTGGTTCATTGAATTTTCCACAAAAATTGTACCCCCACCACCCCAACTCATTCACACTTCCTCTCCTCCCTCTCTTCCCTTACTCTTTAACGCTATCCTTACGCAGCCCGGTTTCTATAAAACAAACAGAAGCTGCACTTCTTATCTCCGCTCTTCAGTGGGTAGAGATTGACTGCACTCAGACGAGTGGAGATCTTTCCTCTCTGTCTCTGTACTCACACACACAAACAGTCTCTGGAGCATGACGTGTGTGTGTGCTCACAGAGACAGCGAAGTGACATAGGTGACCCCGACCTTTTGGCTCCTGGCAGGCATCCAGCTGCTCCTCCTGATGCTTCAGGACTGTCAGACTGTTCTGCTGTGGGAGTGCTCTACAGCTTTAAGAAAGTGGGATTTGGTGTTATAGGTGGTTAGTGTACTACAGTACATTAATAGAACATAATATTATCACTGTATAATCTCTGAATGAGCAG
>JAMWET010000178.1:997500-1010000 GCA_024036415.1 Prochilodus magdalenae | reverse complement strand
AACAGGGAATGGCCTTTAGTGTTTCGGAAGTAGCTGAGCTCACCTGAGTGTAATGAGACGCTGGTAGCTGGTAGCTGGTAGTTCGGAATGTTTAAGGCTTTATGAATTTTATTCCTGGTATTTGACCATGAGGTAGGGAAAAGTGGGAAGGGGTTTTGAGTGAGGGGAGCTGAACTGTCCACTGTGGGGTAATATTTGGTGATGTACATCAAACAGAATGTGCCATAGTGTGACTGACACATCTAACGGCTGCACACTTCTCTCCTTCTGGATGAACTCTATGAAAATGAGAACGGAACATCAACCAATCAGATGTTTGGTGGAGGATCTGTTTGCTTTATGCCCATAGGTATACACTAATTTTCAAAAGAATAGTTGCACCCAGAAGGAGTCAGCATACAAGAATGAAACTTGGTGGGTGGGTCTAACATTGTGAGACGCATAATGGTGGACGTTCAGTGAACAGTGATGCCCTCCATGAGTCATCCTGTTGATGCCAGCACCACTGGCAGACGGCTGCACCACGCAAGTCTACATAAACGCAGGCCGTTACGATGACTGCCCTTAACACCACGTCAGCATCACCATGTTATCATGCCAGACTGTTATGGAGTGACTCAGAATGGCAGCTGGTCAACCCGCTTTTGTCTTGGTGGAGACAACCAACTAATGACCAGCACCATGGCCAGCGCCAAGATGAATGGGTTGTTGTCACGTGTCACACGCCCTGAAGGCCTGGTGTCACTTCACCTCCACCCATACCGCACAATCTGCAGGAACTGTGTGAGGACATTCAAGCTGCATGGGACGGATTATCACAGGGCACCATTAGGAACCTCTACTCCTTGCCTAGACGTCTGGTAGTTGGGTTAGCACTGTAGATGGCCCGACATCATACTGAGAGACAGACTTCTGTATGTGTAGCTCAATAAATCTTGATCATATCAGTCTAAATTCATCATCAGTTATTGTTCCTGGTGACCTTTATCTTCCTCTCCAACAGCGTTACAGTCTGATACTTCCTTCTGGATGCAGCTATTCTTCTGTCGATGAGTGCAGCTGTGTTGTAAGTTCATTGGCTGGCCTGTTTCGGTTGTTTCTGTGTTAAATAGGAGCTCCATTGTTTTTCAGAGCGGTTTGATGACGAATGCCGCATTCTACAGAAACGTGCTAGCACAGATGTCCTTTATAGTGGTGACAATAGGAACCTGGTGTCTACAACACATATAGCCATTTTATTTACTACACCAAGCCACCAGTGAACCAACATCAGAGTTCTGAGATATGACCTGCACTTCTTTAAATAATTAATAATGGTGTATGTCGTTGATTATCAGAGGAATCCAGTAAGCAGATAAGAAATAAGTTTGATTTGTTGAACAGCAGCAGTGAAAGGAGAAAATAAGAGAGGTCTCTTACAAGGAAGAACTAACTGGTTTCTTTTTTTGGAAAAATCAACATTTTTATAGCTGGAATCGCGCATGATAATAACACTAATAACCTCCTCGAAATAAACCCGTTTGGTGCATTTAAGTGCCGTATTGTGTTCTGGGTTAATGGACCTTTATTTAGTGTATTGAAGGGCTGCCCTACACCTACTGACCTGCTCACTGGAGGCACAGCTGAATGTACCTATGGGATTGGATTGGTGCTACTTACACCACCTGGTATTTTGCTGCTGATTGATGTTGTGCACCACTGTGAGGGCAGTATGGGTGTTTATGATCGTAGGTCTGCGTGAGAGGAGTAGGCATGTAAGCTTAACTAACTGAGGTACATCATAACCAGCCACTATATTGTTTTATGCTCTTAACAGAGCACACATTCTTTACCAGCCCTCATACTGATTCATGTGACCGTTACCAAGTGTCAGGTTTGCCGTCTGGACGGGACGTGTAGACTGGATGCTTTCTGCCGAGATGCTGAAATATTGAGGTTGTGCTGTTGTGCTAAGCTGGCGCGGTTGAACAGTAGACACAGTGCAGAGTTCTGACAGCCTGAAATGATCTCACACTTTACACAGCTGGCCTGTCACTGTTTTCTCTCTCTTTCTCCGCTTTGCGATCCACACCGCTAAATCTCGCCTTCTTCATGAACGCACCGCGCAAACCCACTACGCAACAGTAATAATCGCATGTGTGAAAAACACAGGGAGCTGTACACAGTCGGGTTACTTGAGTTTCCAGAGGACTCGTTTCGGTCCTGGTGGTGGTGTTGACATAAGGGTTAAATAGTGATGAACAATCAGGAATAGTTATTTGGGGTTTCGTTTGCTTTACAATACACAGCATGTACGTCTTCGGCATAATTGGGCTTTATAAGGTTTTAGCTGTCATAAAACAATTAGCATATCTGACTGTCCAGTGAAGATGTGTCTCCATTGTTGTAGATTTGTACTCTTATGCATCGTATGCAGCTGCTGTTTACACTGTGTGAAAATATAATGATGAATGGACCTAGAGAAATGGATCAGAACTGCTTGGGAAAAAGTCCGGTTCCATAGACTTACATTAGAATTTACTGAATTCCCATTTTGGAGATGTTCTGTGGACAGGGCGATATCCATAGCCACATATATTTTGCACCTCTCTGTGAAGAAGCTTTAAGAGGCATTCAAACTCTATGGAAGTTTTTGAGACTCGAGATGTCCTTGACCTCCAGTCTCTCTGAATGACTTTATTCATGCCATAATTATGATTAGGTATGCTGAAATTTTAAAAAGCTCTCACTGGTCATAACCTGTGTGACCCGTGGCCTCATATCTTATGCATCCGTTTTTGTAGGTGACTAAATATATGAACACAACAACTTCCTTTTCAAAATTTGTATTTGACAGTTTTACATTATAGTAATAGATTAATACACTTAAAAAAATTAATAGCTGCACCCAGAAGGAATCAACAGACAGGTATTAAACTTGGTGGGTAGGTTTGACAGCGTGAGACATGCGAATGATTCAAGATACATGTGACGTAAACAAGGATGGGCCTTATCTCTGTACCTGACTGACCACGCCCACCGTGAGTCATCCTGTTAGTGCCAGTAAAATGGTGGCAGGTGGCTGCACCACGCAGGACTACATCATTACAGACCGTTACGATGACTGGTGTCATGCCAGACTGTCATGGAGTGAGAATGAAAGCAGGTCATCTTCAGTGACGAGTCCCGCTTTAGTCTTGGTGGAGACGACCAACGAATCGGTGTGTGGAGGCACCGTGTTCAGCACCGAGATGAATGTCCAGTTTACATGTCCAGAAGGCCTGGTGTCACTACACCTTCACCCCTACTGCACCATCTGCAGGAACTGTGTGAGAATATTCAAGCTGCATGGGATGGATTATCACAGGACACCATTAGGAACCTCTACAACTCCATGCTGAGACGTCTGGTATGGTGTGTTAGCACCGTTAGCTCGACGCCATACTGAGAGACAGACTTCTGTGTGTGTAGCTCAATAAATATTGATCATATCAATCCTGATGTATCATTATTTATTGTTGCTGGTGCAACTATTCTTTTGATGATGAGTATATATGTCATCATACAAGTGAATCCATGCCTTTAGTGGTTGAACAATAACCATGACCATGGTAATGCCACTATATTAATTTTGTCCTGTAGTAAATAGTAACAGTGGTTGAATGAATATGAATGTATATGGACTGAGATCCAGAGCGATGCTCCCACTAGTGGTTATCCCGGTTAATACCCGCTGCTGATTTATGTTAAATAGTCCACTTCATTATTTACATATTAGTATTATGTAAGTATTTTACTAATTTGCGTAGGGTTGATAAACCATCTGTGTTTTCCTACGACTGTGTGCAGCCTAACTTCCTCGATTGCACTGCGTAGCAGAAAGCTAAGCGGTTAAATGCTAATTAACGGCTATTATGATCTATAATATTGCGCACGGGCGCATTCAAGCCAGGGAAATTACTGCTGTTTGACAGGTGATTAGAAGTGTCTGTCACTCTTTACCGAGCGACGTCCCTGACGCTCACAACAAACCTGCTCTTTTTCACTCCCTGACTGACAGCAGCATGCAGCACTGGGTTCTGTCTCCTTTCTAAAAGGGTTTTACAACATAAAAGTCCTACAGCAGCTACTGTGAATTAGCCCATGGAAGGTTTTAATGATACAAGCGAGAGGGAGCGAGTGAGCGAGAGAAAAAGGAATGGAAAGAGTAATGGGCCACTAATATGAGGCCTAGGCGTAGAGGAAGCAGGCTCATATCTGCATTTCCCTTACAGCCTCTCCGCATTATACATTTTTCATGACCGCTGAGCGGGAATTAGCCACGAATCCCAGCAGCAAATCTCTCCGTGTGGACCCAAAGAGAGAAAGAGAGTGGGATGGAGAGAGGCCTCATGGGATAGCTGAAGAAGTGATGTTCAGTCATATCTGCAGGGGTCTGCCTGGCGCATACAGAGCCCCCCGATTGAAATGTTATTTTGTTGGATGTGTGTAGGTGTGCGTGTGTGAGTGAGTGTGTGTCCTGTCGGTTTGCACAGTGAAATGTTAAGAGTGTGCTGAGGGTGGGGTCTTTCCCCTGTGCTCCTCCCCCTATTTACCCCTATTGCTCTAAACCAGCTGCACAGCTGAGCCCCGCTGTCAGTCAAACCCACTCAGCCCTCTCAGGCTGTGAGGTAGTGGGGGCACGGAGTTTACATTGACACTGTTTTAATGTTCCCCATGTGCCTGTGTGCCTGTCTATCTTCCATGTAGGAAACCAGATGGAACATATTATTTATAGATATTTACATGTACTGTCGGATGCTAAACTTTGTGCACCCGCTGTCAAAGGACATGTATACAGCTGCGGCTTTGATGCTGTATATACAAATATACAAATATAAAATTTTGTATCTCATTTTTGTTGTTTTTCAGTTTTTGTCATGTAAAACTGCCTTTAATTTGATGTGTGTTATGTGTCTCAATATCGGGAAATCAGTGTGCAGGATCAGGAATTGGGTTACTGAAACACATGCTTTTCTAATTTTTTTGCTACTACTGAAACAGACACTACTGAAACAGACACGGCTAAAACACTTGGTAAGGTATTGGTTTGTGTAGTGTTAGGATTGTGTTGGCAGTGACATGATGGAATGTCATTCATTTGTTTAGATATAATAAACATTATTGCAGAATATGGTTCTGTATTAGGTATATATAAATGACATATATTCCCTTACAAATAGCTTGTTGTGTATTGTATTTTACATAGACGTTTATGAAATGTAAATATTATATCTGTCTATTCCAGTACTGTCTGTTTCAGTACTGTCTGTTTCAGTACTGTCTGTTCCAGTACTGTCTGTTTCAGTACTGTCTGTTTCAGTACTGTCTGTTCCAGTACTGTTTCAGTACTGTCTGTTTCAGTACTGTCTGTTTCAGTACTGTCTGTTTCAGTAGTGTCTGTTCCGGTACCGTCTATTCCAGTACTGTCTGTTTCAGTAGCATCTGTTTCTGTAGTGCCGATTTCAGTACTGTCTGTTCCAGTACTGTCTGTTTTAGTACTGTCTATTCCAGTACTGTCTGTTTCGGTAGTGTCTGTTTCAGTACTGTCTGTTTCCGTAGTGTCAGTTTCAGTACTGTTTGTTTAAATAGTGTCTGTTTCAGTACTGTCTGTTTCAGTACTGTTTGTTTCAGTAGTGTCAGTTTCAGTACTGTTTGTTTAAATAGTGTCTGTTTCAGTACTGTCTGTTTCAGTACTGTTTGTTTAAATAGTGTCTGTTTCAGTACTGTCTGTTTCAGTACTGTTTGTTTAAATAGTGTCTGTTTCAGGACTGTATGTTTTAGTATTGTTTGTTCCAGTAGCGTCCGTTTCAGTACTCTCTGTTTCAGTAGTGATGTTTCAGTAAAGTATGAGGAGAACTAAAACTAACCGGTACATGACTTGCAAACACAGCTTTGGACAGTTGATCAAACACAGAATAACAATATTAAGACAAAATTTACTTAACTGTAGAAAATACAGTACTGAATTTCAGTAGTGACAAAATGGAATATTCAGCCATGCATATATTGCCATAACAGTAGTTAAATATTAACTTGTTAAATGTTTTATATTAAAATTCTAATCTTTTGT
Organism: Prochilodus magdalenae; assembly: GCA_024036415.1. Classification (NCBI taxonomy): domain Eukaryota; kingdom Metazoa; phylum Chordata; class Actinopteri; order Characiformes; family Prochilodontidae; genus Prochilodus; species Prochilodus magdalenae. Next base: position 1,003,909 of record JAMWET010000178.1, on the reverse strand, counting down.
GAGGATTAAAAATATCTTAATTGTTTAAACATTTGAAGCAGACAGCAGAATGTCCTAACATAGATATTATATTTTTATTTCAAGTTCCTTTTAAAAAAAGCTAACCTCTTAACCACCTTAATGATAATTCCTATATTTGTCATATTTTTCCCTAATTTTTTAAGTTATCCTTTTTTAAGATATAATGATGTTTTATAAGATATGTTATGAGCACCTCTGGATATTAATTACTAATATCTACGAAATTTTCTAAATTCAGTTTTGTATAATGTGGAACGGCTGGAATCGTTGGATGAAGTTGCACAGTCCCAGCATTATGATGGAACCCCTTCATGGATGTATCTGCAAGAAGATGGACTGAATGTAACCGGAGCAGTCACTCCAGTTCCTGGTGTAATAATTTAATTAAAGTTATGTAATGTATAACAGTTAGTTCAGACTTTTATAGGAGGAGTCTGCAACCACATGTCCTGTCAAGTTATAAAGACAAACTCGCACATCCCTGTGACACAAATACAGGTGTAGACTCTATGGCTGTAAGCAGGTGTTGATTGTACAATGGAGATGTGACCTTGGCTCTGGAGCTGCATGCTGTGTTGGGATGCTGCGTGGTGATCCTGTGCAGCGTGTGTGTGTATGTGTATGTGCTGACATGGGAAATGATGCTCGTTAAGAGCCCAATTACAGCCCGCTCATCTGATGTCACCTCGCCTTACGCCCCAAGGGCCACACTGAGGCTGACACGCTGCATCACTGTGTGTGGGTGGCTGTGTGTGCATGTGTGACCTCGAGCGCTTCCTTCACAGCTCCTCCTGACCTTTGGAGTGTGACCATCACCACTGTCGCTTTAGTAGCCAGTGGTGCATGACGACTTGAGACACACACTGTCATGATGAAGAAAATGCAAACCCACACCCACCTCCCCTCATCCTCCCCTCCTTCCCCTCACACCCTTATTCACCATGGCTGCCCTTGGCCTCTTTCATCACTGTCCACTGACCCTGGTCTCCCAGTGACCCTGTTAACTCCAATATCCTCCTGACAGGCCAGTGTGTGAGCGAGGGGAACCCTTAGCCTGTCGTTGTAGAGCTGATGCCACACACAGTAACATACTTGTTTTTGTACCATGTGAGGACACGGGGTCATACATATACAGTACTCCTCAAAAGTTTGGGGTCGTAAATTTCATTCATATAAAAACGATTTTCATACTTATACAATACATGCAGAAATGATTATACAGTTTGTAATAATGGACTCATTTTCAGTGAAAGCTGGCTGTAATGGAGCTGCGGGTGATTTTATGATAATTGAGATATCTGAGCGGTATTAAGAATGGTCCAGTGTCTCATATGGGAAAACCCATAACCAAATCTTACTAATTAAACAACTAATTACAGAATTTTTGTTATACAATTTTAATAACAGAAGATATTAGCTTGTTGTTTTATAACAGGTCCATATTTTAGTACCATGTCCGGACTGTAGTATTGGTTTGAGTTTTGATGTCTAGTTTATAGCATTTCTACTGAATAAGATGGATGTTTTTAAAACTATATGTATAAAATATATATATATAACAGCATGTGTAGTTAGAAAGGAAGCACTACACCTGATAAGTTTAAAGTCAGTTACTCATATTCTTGCTGAATTATGGTGCTCTACATTTCTATGGCTTTCCGGACCTCCACCTGGGACAAGTGTCTCGGCAGGGTCGCCTAAGGTGCGCATCTATGGTTCCCTGAAGACTAGCCATGTGATCCAGGACTCATTGGAAAGGTCATGTCACACTCTACCGACCTGTGGAGTTTGGCTTTGTCACATCGACTTGACTTTCATTACATAACAATGGAATTTAAGGTGTCCGAAGTTGTGTAACCCATTACATATAATAATAATAATAATAAAAATAAATACTAATACTAATACTATATATATATATATATATATATTATTATATATATATTATATATATATCTAATAAGAATATGTATATATATATATATAAATAATATATTTATATATTTATAATATATATATATATAACACACACATATATATATTATATATATATATATATAAATATATTAATAAATATATTAAAATAATATTATATTGTTTTGTCATTTTGTTCCATCTAGTGAATGTTTATTTTCACAGCAATGTTCAAAATTTGGCATATGACTGTATGTTTGTACTAATACAGTTTGTTATTATACATTAGCTACAGTTTTAAGGAGTGAAACATGGGGCTTTGGATGATCCTGTAGGACTTTTTTGAAGTTTACTAATTCCTGATTATGTACAAAAACCTTCTACTCACACACACACACACACACACACACACACACACACACGCACACATACACGCGCACACAGAGAGCTCTCTATCCAGCGTTTTCTCTCTTTGTTTCCCAAGCCGCTCAGCTCCCATCCAGAGGGAAATCTCCTTTTGATGGGCCGGCCGCTGCGCCACTCCCCGCGCTGGCTACAATTTGATTTGGGCCAGATTACAAATGTTTGGCTGGGTTGTGTATATTGCAGCTTTATAAAGCAATAAGTTGGGGGGTCCGGCAGCGGCGGCAGAAAGCCCCCTGATTCCCCTCTAATCTCCTCGCTGCCTGGCCACTGATATTAGAGCCATTCAGGTGCTGGGCCCGGCTTTTATAGAGAGATGTGTTATTAACAACAAGCCGCAACGCTGGACTGCAGCCAGCTCTCTCTCTCTCTCTCTCTCTCTCTCTCTCTGTTTGGAGAGTCTGCATGCCCATCTTATGTGTAAGCCCATTGAACAGCGTTTAATTGTTTTGGTAGGGTGTAGAGAGGGTGGTCTCTGGGGCCCAGGCGTGTGGCCTGACTGGATACACACACATACTGAAATGCAGTTGTAATGAACGTTATTAATCCTGACTGGGCCGGTGAGAAGAGCAATAACACAGGGAGTGTTTAAGACACACAGGCTTGCCTCTCTCTTGAGGGGGGCAGCAGGGGGGCCCCTGCTCTGTGAGGGGGACTGGGGTATGTGTACATGAGTTATGAGGGCTTAAATCGAGAGTGTTTGGAATCCTTATGATTGAATATTTGAAGGACGCTTATCTGACAGTTCCTGGGTGTTGTTTCCACATACAGAGGTTGTGGTTTTGGGTACTGAAAGCATTTGTAGGGCTATTTTCTAAACCTAGAAGTTTGATGATATGTAAATGAGCTCTGGTCTGATTGGGTGCCCTGCATTGAGCTTAATTCTAAAAGCATTCCAGTCAGAAATGTATGAGTCACGTTGCAAAGTTCTGCCTGACAAAACAAAAACATGAACTTCAGCCGCTCGAGCTGGATATCCGGAGCCTGTGGAGGCCTGCGGTGATTCATTAGCTTCCCCAAAAACATTCAATCCCTCCCCCACGTCTCCCACTCCATTGACTCTGCTACAGACTGCAGTAACAACACTCCACATTACGTCACTGTGAATGGGTGGGGCTAAACTGTGAGCTCAACCGGTGCTCCTCTGCAAACATGTCCATCGTCATAACATTGAAACCTTAGTTTATTTAAAACTTGTTCTTTGCAACTTACTTTGCATATAGAGACCGGGCTGAACCTTTTGGTAACACTGTCTATGAATCCCGAATTCATAATGCCCTATAAATGCGCTTATGAGGCATCCTATACCATTCATAACACTGTATAATAATTGGCATACGCTTGTTGAATATCCTTCAAACAGCTGTAATGCCATTCATAGAACAATGCAAGAGTATGCAATCTCTGGTTTCGTAACACAACACCTTGTAGAATTTTATGCCTGGCCAATACAGAATGTTTTTATTAGCGTAATTTAAATGTTGAATAAATTTCATCTCAGTGCATTATACCTTATAGAGCATTATAAGTGGTCCTTGTAGGGTCTATATGAAGTGAGATGGTATACCTGGTAATATAGGACATACAGTTTAAACTTGAATTTGAATAAGAGCTTGTTAACCCATAAGAGCCCACAGTGACGTATGTGTCACAAGCCTTTTAAAAGTCTATAAAGTTCGTTATACAGCTTTATCCTTCACCTGAACGCATGGAGTCCCTGAGTGACCTATACCTAACATCCTGGATGCAGTCACATGACGGTTGGTGAACATATGACCTTATTTACAAAATTACTTGGTTAGTGCAGTTAGAGACAAAACCAGCTCATTTTAAAGTCTTGTCTTTGTACCTGTAAGGTTTAAACCCATTTAAGAGCCCTAATGTTCATATACCCATATTCTATATCACACATACCCATATTCTATATCACATATACCCATATCCTATATTACATATACCCATATTCTATATCACATATACCCATATTCTATACTACATATACCCATATTCTATATTACATATACCCATATTCTATATAACATATACCCATATTCTATATTACATATACCCATATTCTATATCACACATACCCATATTCTATATCACATATACCCATATCCTATATTACATATACCCATATTCTATACTACATATACCCATATCTATATTACACATACCCATATCCTATATTACATATACCCATATTCTATATCACATATACCCATATTCTATACTACATATACCCATATTCTATATTACATATACCCATATTCTATATAACATATACCCATATTCTATATTACATATACCCATATTCTATACTACATATACCCATATTCTATATTACACATACCCACATTCTATATTACACATACCCATATTCTATATTACACATACCCATATTCTATATTACATATATCCATATTCTATACTACATATACCCATATACTATATTACACATACCCATATTCTATATTACATATATCCATATTCTATACTACATATACCCATATCCTATATTACATATACCCATATTCTATATTACATATACCCATATTCTATATCACATATACCCATATTCTATACTACATATACCCATATTCTATATTACATATACCCATATTCTATATTACATATACGCATATTCTATACTACATATAACCATATTCTATATTACACATATCCATATTCTATATCACATATACCCATACTCTGTATTACATATACCCATATCTATATTACATATATCCATATTCTATATTACACACACCCATATTCTATATTACACATACCCATATCCTATATTACACATACCCATATTCTATATCACATATACCCATATCCTATATTACATATACCCATATTCTATATTACATATACCCATATCTATATTACACACACCCATATTCTATATTACACATACCCATATTCTATATTACATATATCCATATTCTATACTACATATACCCATATACTATATTACATATACCCATATTCTATATTACACATACCCACATTCTATATTACACATACCCATATTCTATATTACACATACCCATATTCTATATTACATATATCCATATTCTATACTACATATACCCATATCCTATATTACATATACCCATATTCTATATTACATATACCCATATCTATATTACACACACCCATATTCTATATTACACATACCCATATCCTATATTACACATACCCATATTCTATATCACATATACCCATATCCTATATTACATATACCCATATTCTATATTACATATACCCATATCTATATTACACACACCCATATTCTATATTACATATACCCATATCCTATATTACATATACCCATATTCTATATCACATATACCCATATTCTATACTACATATACCCATATTCTATATTACATATACCCATATTCTATATTACATATACGCATATTCTATACTACATATAACCATATTCTATATTACACATATCCATATTCTATATCACATATACCCATACTCTGTATTACATATACCCATATCTATATTACATATATCCATATTCTATATTACACATACCCATATTCTATATTACATATACCCCTATTCTATATTACATATACCCCTATTCTATATTACATATACCCATATTCTATACTACATATACCAATATTCTATATTACATATTCCCATTCTGATGCCATTTCTAGAACACCATGACGGAACACTAGTTATGAAATTGTTGATGTTGTGACATATGCTACCAGTATTATGACTCTATAATACTTACAGAAGACGCCATGTGACCTCTTTGTCACAATAAGACTGATCTTTTATGATCTTATAACTGACCCTTCATTATTATCCTTAAGGGGAAACGGCTCTGGGCACTTATGGGTTAAAGGACCACTGACTTAGAAACACATTCATGCTTATAACCTTCTTATGAACAGATGTTATAGTGCATTATGAGACTTCAGACTTTATAAATGTACAAACTCTTGTTTTGTAAAGTGTTATGCATGTAATTATAACTAGTTCTGAATAATTATACAAGCCATTATAGCTGGTA
>JAMWET010000178.1:965000-987500 GCA_024036415.1 Prochilodus magdalenae | reverse complement strand
AGCGTGCTTCGTTTCCGTAAGCTTAACTTGAGACTTGTCAGCCGGGTTTCTCACACATGCGCTGTCTCTCTACACGCATGCACACGCCATGTACCCATTTATGAAAGCAGGAGAACAAACAAATCGCCTTTAAGCACAGCCGTTATTAGGATATGTAAATTCCTGCCATTTGGGGAGCAAGGCTCAGAATAATTCTTAAGGAGGTGCTGATAGGGACAGCGCGCATACTTAATGGCATGCTGCTGCTTTCACCGGCACTGCATCCATTACGCATCGTTATTATTGCCACATAATGGCTTATTTGTTGGCTGGGAAAAATTGCCAAGGCGTGTGGATGAAAGAGCGAGAAAGTGACAGGAAGAAAAGGCAGGAGGAAGAAGAGAGACACTCCTTGTATAAACTCAGATCATTTGGAATTGAATTACGGAGGTTATGATTAGTCCTTCACTATTTTCTCTCCTCAATTCATCTTTCCTGCAGCTATGGTGAGGTTTCATTTCGTACCGACACCTCTAACGACGCTGCCGTCCTCGGCTTCTTTTGCTTTTGCTTAAGCTCATTTGTTTTGCGTGAAAGAGAAGATCTGTCATCTATCAGGAGGAAATACGCCTCGGATCCCCGCTGCTCCGGTCTGCGTGTACTTCTTAAAAGTTGGGAATCGATCTTCAAAAGTTGGGATTCACTGTTTTCAGTAATATAAAAGCACTTTTTTTACAGACACATTTATAAAAGTAGGATCCTGATATGATATTAGGGCTCGGCAACTTTCTAGCTGTCAGATAATTTGTAGGAGCTTGTGAGAAGTTTAGTTCGGAATGATGAACAGTGCTGTAGGTGATTCCATAGTGCCTGAGAAAGCAGTGTAACATGCAGAGGTGCCTGAATAGTGATGTTCTAATATCAGTACAGACTGGAGGAAATGGCTACAAGCGGATAACACTACCTTACAGATGTTGTTGTTCTCGTTTTTCGGGGTACTAAGTGTGTTTTGGCTGTTGGCCCCCATAAACGTGGCTATTCAGGGCGGGACAATGGTGTTTTGAAAAGTTCTGTATTGTCCAGGACATTTACTATACACACCATGCTGAGTAGACTTCAGGGAGCTTCTGGAACTGTGAGCACTTGAGAGTAGCTTATGGCACTGTCTGGAATTTCCTAGAAATGTAGAAATTCTTTTTAGAACGTTCTAGAACTGTCTGGAACTGTCCAGTAGTACACTTAAATACAGGTGCATTAAACCAGCCGTTTCAGTTGATGCTCCAGCTGAGTTAATGTATGGTGGATACAGAGCTACAGTTAGTTTGAGGGCTTTAAGAGGCTGCAGCATCCGGCAGACACATTCTGCTACGTCTGTGGCAAAGAGCGAAAGACCAGAGCGGAAAAGTACCTGGTGAAAGCATCTGCTAGGATGTGTGAGGCCTATAAAGCATACTGCGGCATGCTTGTCGGGAATCAAGACAAACCATGGAATTTGAAAAGTTTTGATGATTTATTGAAATTTGAAAGCTGTTATGAAGAAATTTGTCACATTTTTTGATATTCTAGCAAACTTTATGCACTGTGTTAATATCTTACACATAGCTAAGGAATATAAGTGTGTATTGTGTTGCACTTATAATGACCTTTCTCTAGGTATCACCATTGGCCCTGCTCATGGTGAGTTTTAGGCTCTAAACTTCCTGTACTAGCTGGAATATTATCCAACAGAACACTAAGCACGGCTCTGGATAAGAGCGTCTGCTAAATGCCTTAAATGTAAATGTAAATAAATAAATAAATCAATTTCATTTCATTGTACTTCTCACAGAAACAGCGTTTGTGTTGAATAGAGCAACTTTTTTACATATTATCAATTTGAATATAACACACAGAATAAAAATCTTGTTATGTAGCGTAATATATTATTTTTTAGTTTTATTTGGCACAATTTTAATCCTATTAAATCAAAGGTCTTGCAGGCAATACATTCAAAGACTCTGGTAGTGAACTCTTCATGTTGAATCTGCTGTACTGTGATGCTACACTTCTAACTGGTTGACCCTTATTTTTGAATTGTTTAATCAGAAAATGTGACATGTATTTTCATGTTGCCAAAAGAGTACTTTAATAAGAGATGAATGTCGGAATGAATCTTTGGTAGGTCACTTTCATCACATACAACAGCAATGTTGACTTGACTTGACTTGACTGAGAAGACTGGGTGAAAAATACTGTAGAAATATTCACTATATATTCACTAGCAATAAATGTAAACACTTCTTTGTTGTCCCCAAATAACTCGAAACATCAAAGAATATGCTATATAATTTTTTATATTGTGGCGTCCATTTTATATTTTGCATTGTTTGTTAAGGGACTAGTGGTTGGTGTAGCTCAGCGGATAACACCACTGCCCGCCAGAGAGCCACCACCACATGTGGGAGACTGGGGTTTGAATCCCGGTCTGGGTAACTATGCTGTGCTACACCTATAAGAGTCCTTGGGCAAGACTCCTAACACTACATTGGCCTACCTGTAATATGATTAACCTTGTAAGTCCCTCTGGATAAGAGCGTCAGCTAAATGCCGTAAATGACTTTTATTTTGAAGAGCGGGGCTTCTCTGTAAAGTATCAGGGAGCTCTGGAGCAGCTGTGAGATGTGTCATTTTCCCCTGTGTTCTCTTGTGTCATGCCTTGTTTTAAGTAAAGCTGTATAGCTACCGCTACCGCTGGCTAACCCCACTCTCCTGCTCATTTACTACTAGGTTCTCTGAAGCTTGAGACAGAAGACCACAGCCCTGCCCTTCAAAATTAAAGTGCAAGAGCCTATCCTAATAAATAAACAAATGACTTAAACAAACGTGAGCACAGGTAAATAGCCCACAGGTGGCGTCGGATCCCTCTGTAGGTTAGTTTATACAGTACAAGTTATAATGTTACCAGTGGTGTTTCACATAGTTCTGTTTATGAGCCTGTTTTCTTGACAGGCCTGTTCAGGGCCTGGACTGTCCAGCCTTGGCTTGGACAAAGCCCTCTACACGCTCTGCATTGTGGGTGGCCTGCTCCGCCACGGTGTCCTCACAAATGACATGGGGAAGAAAGTGTGAACAGAAAAGAGAGGATGAAAGAGAGAGTGCCACCGGAGCCAAACAGAGCTTTGCTGCCCTCCCGGCCCCTCTGCGTTGCTGCTCCCCCCATGAAAAGTGTTCATTTGGGCCTGTGTGTAAAAGTGGGGATCAGTGTTGATGTCACCATACGCTGAGCTTAGCAGAGCAGCCAAGTCCCTTTGCCAGGAGACTCCAGTTAGGCCTGCAGAAATGGAGTGTGAACCGGTCCCATAAAGCAAGCGTCATCCCACACACTAGCTCACACCACACACACTAACACAGTACAACAGTGTGTGAAGGGTTTAGCCTGCACACAGTGGCACATGCTAAACTACCAAGGCCCCTCTGCATTTTTACAGGCTTGTGTTTTCACTCGATCCTCCTTATTTTTGTATTAATATTTGTGATAGTTTTTTTAAATATGAAAGCGTTTAGGTGTTTATATTTTCCTGGGTACAAATGATAAAAGATATATCTAAAAAACTACTCAACAGATTCCATATGAATGTATCAAAAACTAACCTAATCCAATACTTATCCAAAAAAACTTATGTCACAAAGGAGTAAACAGCATTTTCAAACAAAACCCTGTATTTCATGAAACTCCTTCAGGAAAATCAGTCCCAAGTTAACTTCATTTATTTATCTATGTGAGTAAGTTTATCAATATGAAAATCTGGTTTATCAGTGGGAATATCAGGTATATCAGTAGAAAAGTCGGGCTATCAGTGGGAAAGTCTGGTTTATCAGTTGGGAAGTTGGGTTTTATCAGTGGAAAATTTTGGTTTATGAGTGTGAAAGTTGGTTTATCATTGAGAAAGTGGAGTTTATCAGTGGGAAAGTCTGGTTTATCAGTTGGGAAGTTGGGTTTATCAGTTGGGAAGTTGGGTTTATCAGTTGGGAAGTTGGGTTTATCAGTGGGAAAATTTGGTTTATGAGTGTGAAAGTTTGGTTTATCATTGAGAAAGTGGAGTTTATCAGTGGGAACGTCTGGTTTATCAGTTGGGAAGTTGGGTTTATCAGTTGGGAAGTTGGGTTTTATCAGTGGGAAAATTTGGTTTATGAGTGTGAAAGTTGGTTTATCATTGAGAAAGTTGAGTTTATCAGTGGAAAAGTCTGGTTTATCAGTTGGGAAGTTGGGTTTATCAGTTGGGAAGTTGGTTTTATCAGTGGGAAAATTTGGTTTATGAGTGTGAAAGTTTGGTTTATCACTGAGAAAGTTGAGTTTTTTAGTGGGAAAGTCAGGTTTAAAATTGGAGTTATCAGTACCAAAGTTATGCTGCTGAGTATAACTTACATATTAAGAAGATTGTGTAAAATGTGCTTATATCATCTTCACCTACAGATCAGTTTTGCATCACTAGCCTCTTTAAGGTTAGGAAATTCACTGCTCCAGTTGAAACGTCAACCATGTAGCCTTGTAGTTGCACTTCAAAAGCTTAGCCAAGAACTTGAACTGTGAATGGGATGCATGCATTCTTCCAGAGGGCCCATTATGTCACCAGCAGGTGTTATGCCTTTTTCAAAGTTGGCAGGTATATAATGAAAGTCAGCATTGACTAATCACTCGAGATGTGAAGCTTAAAAGCACAGGAGAAGGAAATGCTTTGAAACAAGCGACTTTGAAAAATCCTGACAATGCTAAACTCCAAAAGCTAGTAAGGCGTGAAGTGCTTGTCCTCGATCCCATTTCTTGCCATTATCTGAGATAATACCAGAATCTCGCAAATTTGTATTGAACATAGGTACACCATAGGCAGCCTGAGAAAATGAGAGTGTCATAATTTGGCAAGAACAAGAGCAACGGGCTTCAAACTTTACAGGATTATATGGTGTTAATATTCAGTGTGGAAGCAGAGTGGCAGAGGCAGCGGTGAAATAATGCAGGCTTGGTGGGTGTATGTGGTTATTCTAGTGGAGGGCAAGGCACTGCTTCACACATAATATGGCAATGGGAAAATGGGAAATATGAAAGTCCCAAGTTTACCCTTTTTTAGAGGGAAAAAAAAACAAACATCAAAACAGCATAAACTTTTGGTACTCATTTATTTGAAGGGTGTCTACACAACACATTCATAACATATTACATAAACACTTCATAACATTTTCCTGAAGGTTTAGATCAGCATTAATAAAGTCTACATGTTTTAAATGATATTAATATGGAGTCCAATGCCATTTTACTGAGAGACTTTTTTTTTTCAAAATAAATGTCCTTATTTCTGGACCGACAATATGAAAATGAAAAGGAGTTTTCCTAAACGGGGCTGTTGAATAAACCCTCTGGCACAATAAAAGTTGAAAGAAGAAAGAAAAAGAGTATAACAAAGAAATTATAACAAAGTGCAACAAAAGTCTAAACTTACAAAGTGTCAAAGCATTTTCTGCCCAAAGGGGTAACGACAGGCCATTTGGAGAGATTTCACTGATATAATTCAGAAGTTGAACTACCAGTGCCCATAAATACTACACTTTCACTGGTTCGTTCTTAACTGGATTGTGCTCAATAGGCCCCTCTGCATTTTTACAGGCTTGTGTTTAATATTTTGTATTAATATTTGTGATAGTTTTTTTAAATATGAAAGTGTTTAGGTGTTTATATTTTCCTGGGTACAAATGATAAAAGATATATCTAAAAAAAATACTCAACAGATTCCATATGAATGTATCAGAAACTAACCTAATCCAATACTTATCCAAAAAAACTTATGTCACAAAGGAGTAAACAGCATTTTCAAACAAAACCCTGTATGTCATGAAACTCAGTCCCAAGTTCACTTCATTTATTTATGTATGCGAAAGTCGAGTTTATCAATATGAAACTTGGGTTTATCAGTGGGAATATCAGGTGTATCAGTAAGAAAGTCGGGCTATCAGTGGGAAAGTCTGGTTTATCAGTTGGGAAGTTGGGTTTTATCAGTGGGAAAATTTGGTTTATGAGTGTGAAAGTTCGTTATCATTGAGAAAGTCAAAGCATTTTCTGCCCAAAGGGGTAACGTCAAGCCAATTTGAGAGATTTCACTGATATAATTCAGAAGTTTCAAAAATAATAAATAAAGACTTTTATTTTGAAAAATGCCTGTCAGCGACTGATATAGTGCTCTTTATTGATACCATGTAAAACATATACACTTTATGAAAGTTGAATTAAACATATATGAATCTGGTATGAAGTGTTTATGTAAGATGTTATGAATGTGTTATGTAGACACTGTATATGTTGCTGTATATGTGAACCGACAAGGAAAATGCCGGTTTGTTTACATGCTTTTCTTTAATTTGAGTTAAAGCAATAACAAACTCTGCTCCACCCACAACACATGTAGCTTTACATCCAGATATTCCAAGAGCCGAGTGCATCCCAGACTTTACCCTCCTGCGAGCAGCTGGCCAAGATTTCTTGGTGTAACTGTAGATGCGGGTGTGTTTGGTTCAGTTTGAATAAGCGATGAGCTGTCGCTCAGCATGTCCTGAAGTGTGTGTGAGGCAGCCTGTTCCATAGCATATGTTTTCACTGAAAATAAAATGGAATATAATAACGCTAGCAGAAATCTAATACCCAGACGGAACATAGGGGCTTTCAGAGGGTGGCGTCGAGCCTTGACACCCATCTCCCAGAATGCAAACAATATACACTCCAACAGGCAAGGACGTTCAGATTTGTTTTCAGCGCGCGCACAGACCCTCGCTCACACGTGAGCACGGTGGGGCGAACCTCAGCCTCAGCCTCAGCCGAGGAGTTGAAAGAGAGAAAGGACGAGCGGCACATGGGATGCCTGTGTGGCTTCTGAAAGCGTGCGCTCGCTTGCGAGAGGGTAGGGATAAATGATGTGGAAATCTAATTCACCTTGAAGTGTCCTCCTCTCTTTCTCTCTCTCCCTCACTGTCTCTCTCTCTCCCCGTTTTCGCCTTCCTCCTGGCTTTGAAAGTGGCGCGGGAGGAGTTCAAAGGCAGGCGGCTGTGGGCGCGAGTGTGTGTGCTGAATGAGGAACGATAGCGCGGACTAAGACGAGAGGGCCGCAGCCTCAGAACTCTAATACATACTCCGCTCATCAAAGGCGGAGGAGGCTTAGCCGAGGTCCGCGTCCTTGCCTTCTGTACCACGCGCCCCAATTAAGACAATGTGGCTGTGGAGTGGGAGAGGTAGATGGAGAGCGGGGGTAGAGGGAAAGAGAGAGAGAGTGGGGGGAGAGAGAGAGAAAGAGAGAGAGAGCAGGGCAGGGCAGGGAAAGGACGGTCTATTCATAATGGGTTTGGACGATCCTCATCAATTGGCAACTTGCACAGCTTCACTGGTGTCCTGAAGCCAACCTACCGGAGAACATGGGAAATAGAAGGTGCTTCAAACAACTCCCAAGTGAGGTGCAGCCAAAACTCAATGGAGAATGTGACATTCCGGCCTGTACTTCAAGACCCTCATGATGTAGGCCTTAAAATATGGGCCGAAAGTTCTAGATTATTGTTCTAGTACACTTCCACCTTACCCCAGATATAAGTGTCCGGGCTGGTCCATCCCAGCAGGTACTTGGATCATTCTTGAGATAAACCTGACCTGTTTTTGCACATTTCTTCCATAACAGGAATAAAATTATGAGAATTTAATGGAACGGTGGTCTGCAGCATGTTTACATCACCATTTGGTAGAAGATGAACCCACAGACACCAGGTGTGCCTACGGGAAAACCAAAAAAGGCAAGTAGAGCCTAGTCAAATCGAGCCGGTACCATGCAGTGTAAAAGCGGCTAAACCGTGTGCAGCCCGGCCCCCTAACCGTGTGCTCCTGAGGCTCAGAGTTTAAAAGACACTGTGAAGTAATGAAGCTGCCAAGTTTGAGACAAAAGAGAAGCTGAAAGTTCAGTTTCTCCAAGAAATCACAAAGCCAGCCAGTGGACACACACATATAGCTATTGCCTAGCACTAAGAAACTGCACCATGGGTTGAGATTGGGATGTGTTGATAGCATTTTGTTCAGACTGCTAATACTAATTTAATCCTAATACTAGTACTAATACATGTTTAATAGTACTCACCGACACCGAGTGTGATACCATGATGAATTCTCTGCCTAGCATGAAGTAGTTGTTAGTGTAAATGAGTGCAGTGTACCTTAACAATGAAATCATTAAAGGGACTAGCTGATTTTCAGGAACAAGCATTAGCTAGCTATGCTACATTAGTTACCTTGGATAGTAATAATGAAAGATGAAAGATTTCATGCCTGGATATGCTTCAGTAAATGAACCCGTTGTGTCTATTTATTACCATTAAATAACTTTATGGTGAAATATTATTCCTGGGGTTCCTCCTGAGGTACTCCTCCGCCCAGTCTGATATTAGTATTCATTAAGCAGTTAATCTGGGTATTTATTAAGCGGTGTAAAAGCTGAGAGGGGCAAAAGTAAATATTAATAATTACAAATCATAGAGAGTACAGAAATTTGACTTTTCTTTTATGGGAATCCATGAAATGAACTGTGACAGGCCCTCAGTGAGATGGCTGCGTTGCATAGCTAAACAGAAAGGCTGTATGTCGTATTTCCATGTCCATTAAATGGTTCTCTTAGTGGTGATGCAAACAATAAGAAAGTCTTACCCCCCACAAGATGTCTTTCTTCATATCTATCTATCTATCTATCTATCTATCTATCTATCTATATATATATATATATATATATATATATATATACACATATATATATATATATACACACACCACACACTAGATGCCATTAATCCACAGTGTGGGCAGTGGTGAGCTGGAATTTAGGGAACCAGCCTTGTGACAGGAAGGTCGCTGGGTCAAACCAACAAGACAGGTGGTTGGTGTGTATCAGTGGTTAACACCTCTACCCACCAGATAGCTAGCACCCTGTGTGGGAGATGGGGGTTTGAATCCCAGGCTAGGTAGCAATGAAAAGTCCAATAAAAGTCCTTGGGCAAGACTCCTAACACTACATTGGCCTACCTGTAATACGAATAACATTCTTAGTCACTCTGTATAAGAGCTTCAGCTAAATGCCTGAAATGTAAATGTAACACATGACTGAAGTGCACTTGAGCACCTTAGCTTTAGCTACTTCTGTGGTGCCATGGATAGGGCTGTACTTACTGTCCCCTAGTTTTGGTGTTCGTGTGTAAATTATATATATGTATATACAGGGGTTGGACAATGAAACTGAAACACCTGTCATTTTAGTGTGGGGGGTCTCATGGCTAAATTGGACCAGCCTGGTGGCCAATCTTCATTAACTGCACATTGCACCAGTAAGAGCAGAGTGTGAAGGTTCAGTTAGCAGGTAAGAGCACAGTTCTGCTCAAAATACTGCAATGCACACAACATTATGGGTGAAATACCAGAGTTCACAAGAGGACAAACTGTTGGTGCACGTCCTGCTGGCGCATCTGTGACCAAGACAGCAACGGTATCCAGGGTAATGTCAGCATACCACCAAGAAGGACGAACCTCCACCAGCATCACGTAGTGACCTGGCCACTATCCTGCAAGAAGAATGGCTTAAAGTCCCTCTGACCACTGTGCAGGACGCAGTATATGTCATTCCCAAGACGAACTGATGCTGTATTGGCTGCAAAAGGAGGCCCTACACCATACTAATAAATGATTGTGGTCTAAAACCAGGTGTTTCAGTTTCATTATCCAACCCCTGTATATATATATGTGATATACATTGTTAATAATATTGTCATTAACAGTATTTTAACTGACCGTATGCTTTTTGATGAACATATATTCATTGTTTTTGTTATTATTTCAGATTTGTGCGAGAGTCACATTGTGCGAGAGCCTTTGTCTAAGGCGTAAAATACAAAACTGTAGTCAAATCTGTTGCTGAAACTTTATTGAATCGAGCAGAATGTGTAATCAGCCCGACATCTCCACGGTTACATGTCCTTCCCTTCTGAATGCACTTTCACAAGAGCGAGAAGCATGCTCTGTGTTCCTCTATGCGCGCGGCCCAGAAACTGTGTGTTTATGTGGCACAAAAGACTTAGTACGTCAAGCCCAGAGTGTCCTAGATAATCTGATAACAGAGTATAGAGTCAAATACCATTTGATTAAATGAAGTTAAAACATCCCAGTCGATTTTGAATGCTAAGAGGCTATGAAACCTGAATACTGCACTGTTCAGATTTACATTGGTGTATTTGTCCAGTCTAAAGGCCAACTGGAACCTCCACATGTTGTCAAAAAGCTGTTTGACTTCTAAGAGGTGTTCTAGTAGCACCACAGGAAGGTCTTCTTTAGTTTGTACAGAGTGGACAAATGGGTTTGAGCAAAAGTTCAAAGGTCACAGAGACACACACACCCCAGAGGTAGATCTGATAAACAGCCAATGCTGCGTGGAACTGAGCCAGATCAGACATGATTGGTTTGTTAGTTACAGTTCTTCACAGGAACATGGAATGCAGATCAGCTGAAACCACAGGCAGTTCAGAAGCTACAGCCTGAGGCCCTGATGCCTGACTCTGAGAGAGAAAGAGAGGGAGAAGAGGAAGAAAGAAAGGAAAAGAGGCAGATTTAAGTTCTACCCCCACATTACCAGTCAAAGTTTGGATGATACCTACTAATTGGTTGTGTGTAGGTGCGGTCATGTCACTGCCTTGCTGTGGCATGAGCTGCAGATGGAGGGCAGGAAGTGGTTTTCTATATAGAGGGCACTATCACAAGCTCAGAAAGCCTATGGTGTGTGTTTGCTGAGCGAATGCCACTAAACATGGCTTGTCAGCCCTCCCCTGCGGTCAGGACAGAGCTGAAGTTGGCTTCCAGTACTCCAGGCTGTTATTTGAATATTCCCAGGTTGAAGGTACATTCTGGCACCTGCTGTACCATTTAAGGTGGAACAGGTTCACTAAAAATCACGAATATATCGTCGCTGTCCAGTGAAAATATGTATCTCCACTTTTGTCCTTTTTTACTTTCATGCATCATTTGAACACATCAGCTGCTGTTTACACTGAGTGAGAATCTCATGATGAATGGACCAACAGAAATGGCCCAAAACTGTTTGGAAAGATGTCTGGTTCCATTGACTTACATTAAAGTTAAGTGAGGTTTTTGGCCTCTCCTGTAAAGTTGCCATTTTGGAGATACTTGTTATTCTTTGGGCAGCAACGATATGCTTTTACTAAAAATCACTTTTGTAAATCCTGCAGGACGTAGTTTCATACATCTTCTTCCTGAATACCAGGAAAATCTTTCAGTTCTGCTGGAAAGTTGCTGATATACCTAATGCTGTGAGCATATGCTGTGATTTTCCGTACATATTATCTGAACTAGCATCACTCGTCTCCATATCCTCCCTTCTGATTTTCACTTCCTGTCCTCCATCTGGATGTTGTATGTCATCATGTGACTGTAAACAACCAATAGCGGGGTTTCTCTTCATTTGTACAGTTTTCCACTGTTCCCAATGTTCAGACAGCAAAACTACAGGTGACCTATATACCCTCGCGTCTGTTTCATCAGGTATACTGATCATATGGGCACACTTTGAGTTCTATACTCAATAGGGATAGGTGCCATATAGGTACATACAGGTGTATTCAATGTAAACAGTGGTACTGGTGTTTATCTTAAATAAGGTAGTCCCAGTGGGAAGATGGTTTCAGTGGAAGTGTATATAACAGCATATGTTTTTTCATGGTCGTAGTTACACACATATATACACTAACACAACACGCCCAACTAAATGGACATTGTTGGTGATCTTAAAGACGCTACAGACTTACGTTTAACAGTTCCAGCTGATGAGATGTCCCAATAATACATATCCTGATATACCACATATACTCTTAATGTGTCACAGTATTATATATCTGCCATATCTCCAAAATATTATTATTCATGACAGACAGACCATCTCACTGTCCTACTAAGTTCCATTTTGGAGGTTTTTAAGGTGGACTATATAATTCCATGAGCTATTTTATAGTTTGATGTCTCCACTTTTATTCTACAATAAAACAGTCCTTAAAATCAAACTATGTTTTTTCTTACCCGGTTATAATATCTGTCCGCCAGCAAGCAATTCATATATATCTGCAGTATATATAAATATATATATATTGTGGCTACTCTATCTAACCAGACCCCTAACCAGAAACATCTGACCATAATAACGTATCCACAACTTCAAACCCGAAACCCAAACTGTGAAGCTAAACGTTGAATAAACCATGAGAAGTGTCTCTGTGGCTCTCCATGACGGAAACAATGTGGAGAGTGTGTGTATAGTTAGCGGTTAGCTGCGGTGTGTGTGTGTGGTGCGCGCAGCGGGCTGGTGTGATGCTGGACCTCCTCTACGCGCTGTAATTATGAAACTGGGCCAGTGTGAGATTGATTATGAAGCCATGAGAGGGAAGACTGATTATTCGCTGGTGAAAGGTGGTCATAATTCCTCTCAGTCCGACGCCTACGGAAGCACTGCCATTCTTTCATCACAGCGTGAAGCCCCAGTCAAATCAGCCCCAAATACAATTAAAGAAAATGGCCCAACAAGGGGGGTGGGGGTGTCATACATGCATTTATTTATTTATTATCCTATTTCTGGTCTGCTTTTTATTCCTTTCTTCTTTTTTCCTCTGGCTCTTTCTCACTTCTCTCAGGCCTGAAGAGCTACTCCACCAGACTGAACAATTTGTCTAGTGTTTTGTCGTGTTGCCTTGAGATTTTCTTATTTCTCTCCTTTTTGCTTTTATTCCTTTTCCGTCTCGATCCCTTCCACCACCTCGACGTGACACACCTCAGGGTTGCGTGTGAGTGTGTCTGTGTGTGTGCGTGAGATGCGGTGCGAGCTCAGGAGACCGTCTGAAAGGTCAGTCACTCCTGACATTTTCCGAGGCCCCATTGATTTTCCTCATTCCTTGTTTCTCCAGCCACCTCAGACGGAGCCACCCCCCTCCATCCCCTTCGTCCCAAAGCCTGCATCCAGAGGAGAGGGTCCCTCTCTGGCCTGCCGGGTCAACAAGCTGTAAATAGCTTTCTCCAGCTCACAGTCTGCTCCCCTCACATTCCTTTACAGCAGAGAGACCGCGGCCGGGCCCCAGCTCAGCGGCAGAGAGCTGAACAAACCTGCGGACAGTGCGTCACATAGCTGAAACTGCAGTAGCAGCCATCTGCAAACCTGTTTCTGTACAGAACAGTATCTCGCAAACCATATGAACACAGTGTGAGGGCAAGGATCTGATGATTTAGGCATGTACTTATAAGCTTCCATGGCCTGTTAGCTAGGTAGGCCTCGTAGCATAGACGTCTACACAGTATTCCACTTACCCCAGATACAGCTGATCAGCCAAGAGATGTCTGGTCTCCTAACATGCTGGAGCCACAAGGCTTACGTAGATTGCAAACACAATTCAGTAGTCAATAGTCACCCATCTCCGCCAAAACGCCTCTCAACCTGCTCAAACGGCACCAAGCCTTGACTAGGGTTGCACAGACAAGTCGATGTGGTTGAGTGTGCGATATGCCTTACACTGAACTATAACACCAGTCAAAGCTTCACAGTGTACCTGAACACCACACAGCTAGCGTAGGGGGTTTGTACCTAACACAGGCATACAGGTCTTTAGTTTCTGCCTCTGTGTCTTTCTTCTTCGTTGTTTCTCTTCTCTGTCCAATACCAGCTAATCTAGAGTTTTATAAGCAGTCACAGCAGATAAGGAATCTGGTGTGTGAATGTAATCTGGAGTCCCCATGATGTGCTTGAACATAAGGGGGGTGGATTCCGAGGGATGTCCATTCACAGTACATCTCACCCTTATGAAAAGATAATATATGGCAATGTATTGGAAAATATAGTGCAATATATCAAATAATACAATGTCATATATGGGAAACAAGTGCATATATTTTGCATATATTTATATAGTGATAAATATATTACAATATATTGTATAATACATAAGGAATTGCCGCTTTTCATATATTGTATGTATGGTAGTATAATATATATTTACATGTGGCAATATACAGTATGAAAATATTCTCACATATATAAAACTATATATATTATCATATATGCAAACACATATGGAGAAATACATATGATGTCTATTACATATAAAATGAAATATATTACAATATATAAGTGTATATATATTTTATACTACCATACATACAATATATGAAAAGCAGCAATTCCTTATGTATTATACAATATATTGTAATATATTTATCACTATATAAATATATGCAAAATATATGCACTTGTTTCCCATATATGACATTGTATTATTTAATATATTGCACTATATTTTCCAATACATTGCCATATAGTATCGTTTCATAAGGGCACTGTGTCATAAACCACAGCAACATGTCTGTGTCACCATAGTGATGACCCCGCATGACCTTGAGCATGGTTGATTGTTGTCTGAGAACTGCAAACACGGTTGTGACATGTTCAGTTGTGTGGTGCTGGTGTGAGTGGAGCAGCAGTGGTGGAGTGTTTAAACACGGTGTCCATTGATGGTCCACTGTATTAGATATGCCATACCCTGATGTGACCTTGTAGCTTAGAGATGGGAGCGCATCTGCTGCCATACAGTTTGTGGTAGTCACCCTCTAGTCCTTCAGTTTCGGGCTGCAGGACACTCCTGATTGGATACTTTTGTCTTGTGAGTGTAGATACAAGGCACTTGCACCTGTTGAAATCACCAGTAAGTGAGTATTCCAGGTTCTATTAGGATTCTGCTTTGCAGTCCGGAGGAGAGTGTGTTCACCTTTGGAGGCTTGGTTGCTCTCAGTGTTTCTTCCTTGATCTTGGGGAGTGTTTCCTGCCGCTGTTGCCTTCAGTGCCGCTAATTAATGGGCTGCTTTTATAGAAAGCGGTATACTATTTAATCACGTTTAATAGAACTGAATAGCTAAAGATGCCCCCCAGCTTGATCGTCTACATATACACTTCCAGCCAAAACTTCGGAGACACCTAACTAATTGGGTGTTTGAGGTTATCTTAAAGACTCTACAGGCTTACACTTTTAAAGACTCTACAGACTTGCACTTTTAAAGACTCTACAGGCTTACACTTTTCAGGTCCAACTGAAGATCCTAATATACCACACATACTAATGGGGTATCACAGTATTATATTTCCACCATATCTCCACCTCTAATATACAGTGAGGAAAATAAGTATTTGAACACCCTGCGACTTTGCAAGTTCTCCCACTTAGAAATCATGGAGGGGTCTGAAATATTCATCTTATGTGCATGTCCACTGTGAGAGACATAATCTAAAAAAAAATCCGGAAATCACAATGTATGATTTTTTAATAATTTATTTGTGTGTTACTGCTGCACATAAGTATTTGAACACCTGTGAAAATCAGTGTTAATATTTGGTACAGTAACCTTTATTTGCAATTACAGAGGTCCCGTAGTTTTTCACCAGGTCTGCACACACTGCAGCAGGGATTCTGGCCCATTCCTCCACACAGATCTCCTCCAGATCAGCCAGGTTTCTGGGCTGTCGCTGAGAAACACAGAGTTTGAGCTCCCTCCAAAGATTTTCTATAGGGTTTAGGTCTGGAGACTCCAGAACCTTGATATGCTTCTTACGGAGCCACTCCTTGGTTATCCTGGCTGTGTGCTTTGGGTCATTGTCATGTTGGAAGACCCAGCCACGACCCATCTTCAGTGCTCTAACTGAGGGAAGGAGGTTGTTCCCCAAAATCTCGCAATACATGGAGATTGACCATGAGATTGAGGGAGATTGACAGTCATGTTTAGCTTCTTCCATTTTCTAATAATTGCTCCAACAGTTGATCTTTTTCCACCAAGCTGTTTGGCAATTGCCCCATAGTCCTTTCCAGCCTTGTGGAGGTCAACAATTTTGTCTCTGGTGTCTTTGGACAGATCTTTGGTCTTAGCCATGTTAGTAGTTGGAGTCTTACTGATTGTGTGGGGTGGACAGGTGTCTTTATGCAGCTCACGACCTCAAACAGGTGCTTCTAATTTAGAATAAGGAGTGGAGTGGAGGTGGAGTTTTTAGAGGTGGACTAACAGGTCTTTGAGGGCCAGAATTTTTGCTGATTGGCAGGTGTTCAAATACTTATTTGCAGATACTTATTTTATATGTCTCTCACAGTGGACATGCACCTAAGATGAAAATTTCAGACCCCTCTATGATTTCTAAGTGGGAGAACTTGCAAAGTCGCAGGGTGTTCAAATACTTCCTCACTGTGTATGTAGTTGTGCATAAAACCTGTTAGCCCTTTTTCTGCACAGTTTGAAAGCTTTCAGTTTAGGGCTTGTTCATGATGGACAGACCAATAGAATGGCTCCAAAACTGCTTAGAAAACAATCTATTTATTTTACATCCATTGCGAGTTAAAAAGCTGTTTCTTTATTTCTCTAAAGCTCCATTTCGGAGGATTTTAAGGTGGACTGTATAATTCCATGAGTGCTATTTTAAGGTTTGATGTCTCCAGGTTTATTCTAGAGTGAAGCGTTAGATAAACATAAGGACCTTCTATGAGGAGCCGTTTGGCTGGTATTGTAAAATGGACATCACATAGCTAATAACAGAACAGGCAGGCATCTTGGAGGTCTGAATTGTGTCCACAGTTTTGTCCATGAAGCCTAAACCCTGCAAATTAGTACAAATCGGTATATGGCTACTTCTGATCACGTAGAGGAAGCGGATGAAACACAGGTTTGCTAACCCAGTCTGTGTGCTGTGTTTGGTGTCAGCCAAAAATGTGCTCATGTTCCCTTAAATGAAAGGGCTGTTACAAACAGTAAGACCACATTGACCTCTGATGCAGCTACCTCATTTGAGAGTAGTGGTGGAGGATGCTGCTGTGATGATGTAGCTGATTAAGTTGAAAAGCCTGACCTCCTCCGAGTGCGGTTTAAATGATCAGACTGCCATGTGTCTCCTATATGCTTGGTATCCCCTTCATGCCTGTACTTAGCACAGTTCACTTATGGCCAGAGCGCCCTGGACGCATGTTAATGCCAAGTGTAAATGGGGCCAAAAATGCCTTTACGTTTGATGGTATGATTTTTTTATCGTTCATCTCTACTTGTATGTGCTCCATGTCATAAAAAGAGTGAGAGAGTCTGAGTGAGCTAGAGAGAGAGAGAGATGGAAAGAGATGGAGATGGAAGGCTTTTGATCATGTATGCCAGCCCGTGCCGGTGTGCTTACCTTCATAAATGTGACATGGGTTTAAAAAAAAGCTGTCAGTTACTCTTTATGGGGTCTTAATGAGTGCGTATGTGTGTGTGCACAAGCTTTGTGTGTGGCGTTGGGGAGGGAGCATGTGAGTTGGTACCTCGCCCTGGGCTTCCCGCTCCTTTCTGTCTTCCACCAGCGCACACATCCTCACGAGAGCGCTGCTGAATAAAATGTCCAATATAAATACTGTAAACAAGCAAGCATCTCTCTGATATGATAATGCGCCGAGCTGTTTTTGTTGTTATGCAAATGGAGTGGACTGCATCAGTAATCACTTTCAAGCCTTCAGCGAGGAAAAAAAAAAAAAGATGAGAGGATGGAAGAGGGAAAGAAAGAGAGAGAGAAACAGCAAACAAAACAAAGAGCGGCCTCAGCATTCTCTGCATCACTCAGGCTGTCGGCGGCGAGCTCTTCAGGAAACATCAGTGCCGTCCCACCGGCTCCAAATCTGCTTCATACAGCCCTGGCCTTAGGGAAGGGATGAGGGGGGGCAGGGTTCAAGGGGTTGCCCTGGTGAGCTCATCGGGTTAGGCCTGTGGAAGAGGGTTTGTGAAGTAGGGATGAGCATTTAAACTATATCTGCCATTCAAAAATACCTATATAACACATCCACAGATATTCATATATTGGTGTAGCTCAGTGGATAACACCACTACCCGCCAAGTAGCCCCCACCACACATGGGAGGCTGGGGTTCGAATCTCGGGCTGGGTGACTATGCTGTGCTACACCAATAAGAGTCTATGGGCAAGACTCCTAACACTACATTGACCTACCTGTGATATTATTACCCTTGTAAGTCGCTCTGGATAAGAGCGTCAGCTAAGTACCGTAAATGTAAATGTAAATATATCATATCTGCAAATACACTCATTGTCAAAATGGTAGTTGCACCTGAAAGCAAGTGTGGGACTGCAGTGCTATTGGGAAGGAAGATAAAGGTTACCAGGAACACAACATGATGATGAATTTAGACTGATATGGGGAATATTTATTGAGCTACACATACAGAAGCAGCGTCAGTATGGCGTTGGGCCACCATGTTTGCTAAAGCAATACACCAGACATCTAAGGGTGGAGTTCTACAGATCCCTAATGGTGTCCTGTGACAATTCATCCCATGCAGCTTGAACACAGTTCCTGCAGATTTTGTGGAAGAGGTGGAGTGTTAGTAGTGCATCCAAAAGCATCCTAAACATTTTCAACCAGGGATAGGTCTGGCGATCGCTCTGACCACGGTGCCTCTACACACATTCGTTGGTCGTCTCCACTAAGACAAAAGCGGGACTCATCACTGAAGATGTTGACATGGCGTTAAGGGCAGTGGTCATAATGGTGTGTGTATGTAGTCCTGCATTGTGCAGCCGTCTGCCCTTGCTTACGTCACATAGCCGGCTGAGCGTGAAACTTGAATCATTTGCATGTCTCATGATGCCAGACCTTCCCACCAAGTTTCGTTCCAATCGGTTGATTCCTTCCGGGTTCAGCTATTTTTCTGAGAGGGTTCTTTAGTAAAGGTGATGGCTTACACTTCTAAATAAATGGTGTCTTATAAGGTTCTTTGCACAATGGTGCTGATTTAACCACCGTTTTTGTTCCCTACAAAAGTTCATGGTTCTTAAAATGGAAGTGTAAAAGAACCTCCACATAATGTAGAGGTCCCCTAAATTTGCTGTTGGGCCCTTTGTATTCAGTGATGGAGTCTTTAAAACTCTCACAGTTCACAAATCTTATTTTTCAACATGGCTCTTCAGATAACCCGGAATGGTGGATCAGGGAATCAAAAGTGGTTCTTCTCTGAAATGGCTCAAAGAACCCTTTAACCTAGCCTCTTAGCATAGTTCCTTCCCCACCCCTGCAGCACACCTCTGCCTCTTTCACCCTGCATTCATGTAGTACACGAGCAGCGGCTTATCCTTACATACTCTCAATGCTGAGTGACAAAGCAATGGTTACCCCAGCCATTTGCTACACTCGGGTGAACAAAGACTGGGCTACATAAGAAGACGGCACAGGAGTCATGCTTTATTCTCTCTCTCTCTCTCTCTCTCTCTCTCTCCCTCTCTCTCTCTCTGGCACATAAATGGAACATATCTCTGTATAGGCAGCAGCACTGCTGTTTTCCAGGGTGGAGACAGAATAACTTGGATCAGTGTTGCTGAAACCCTCTAGTTTAGTTTGTGTCAGTGTCAGTGCGAAATCATTGGTGTGGGAGTTTGATAGGCCTCACTCCTAATGACTAGTGTGTTCCCCCTTCTAGAATTCAGGGAAGGCTTTACACTAGATGTTGGAACAGTGCTGTGAGGATTTCATTGCATGCAGCCCCTAGAACATTAGTGAGGCCAGATTCTGATGATGGACGATTGAGTCCCTCCAGCTTATCTTAAAGATATTGGAGGGAGCTCTCCAGAGAACACAGTTCCAGCACTGGGCTGTGGAGCAGTGGAACCGGGTTCTGCGCTTTGTAATCCTTATCATAACCCAGTGTTTTCGTTGTTTCATGGATTTCATGGTTTTATGTACTAAGGTCAGTACTCATTTTTACATGACCATTTTCAAGTGATGCTTGTAACTTTGCCTATAAGGCTTTGTTCTGATTGGCTGGACTATGTTGTGCCTCATTCAATAAGCACTGCAGGCTAAAGCGCTCTGATTCCAATGAGAGTCAAAGGGGCTAAAGTGCTAAAGATGGAATGATCAGTGGGTTTCGTTAATTCCAAACAAGCTGTTTGTACAGGTTATTCTCCATATATGACCCGTTTTGACTGAATGGCATGAAGGTATAAGGTATGCAGTTGGCAAACGAGGGAGCAGATGAATGGGCTCGGTGGCTCTGATCAGCCCTCGTGGACGGCGTTGAAGGGGAAGAGTATGGCGTGGCTCCAGCACTGAGCAACGGGAAACTAAAGGCGAACTCCCTCAAGCAAAGCCCACCAGGCTTTTACGGCTAATTGTGTCTTGCTGAGATGCACGTAGAGAGGTGCTAGTCTGCCAGATTCAGCGTTTGTTAAAGATCCTGTCTGAACACAGCTGGACCGGTCACTGCCTGTTAACGGAGACCTTGACTATCATGAGGAGAAAAAGCAGTAGCATGCAAATAGGGAAGAATGGCTTCTGGCCAGAGAGCCTCCTGTTTGTTAGTTTTGGGAAATGTCTTTCCCCGTTCATTTTCTTTCTTATCTTTAAGTGTTCCCTCGCCCCTCCTTTCACAGCTCCAGCTTTATTTTTATTTGATGGAGACATGTTTTCCCTTCACTCCCTCATCTCGCGTTTACGCAGGGGCCTGGGAGACCGTCTTGTTTACCGATTTAGAAGTAAAACCTTGAATTGACAGGCGAATGTTTTGGTTGGTAAATTTAGCCAACGGGATGATGTTTTCCTCTAAAGGCTGAAGCGGTTATGAATGGGTTGTTTTTGAGCAGTCTTTGTGCGTTAATAAGCGCACGCACATTATATTGCCGTTCCCTTGATCGGCTCGTGTTTTTGCTAAGACTTAGAATGCAGTGTACTCCCCGTGGATGAACGCTGGGTACAGAAGGCTTTGGCTTCGAGTTGTGGAGGGTTTGGGCGGTGTTTGGAGAAGGTGGGGGTGGGGGGTGTGAGTGGAGCGCTTTCTTCCTCAAGTTTAGGGACACACAAAAAAAAGAGAAACATCAACAACAAACAGCATCGTAGTGTCATCTCTGGCAGGTCAGTAACCACCTGGGGCTGAAGCAGGAAAAAAAGAAGAAGAGGATTCTACAGAAATTGTTTCCCCCCCCTTTTTCGCTTTCCGTGATCACACCGGCGCTATTACCAGGGGCCGTTTTTGGCCCCAACTCCCCTGGAAAAAAAAAAAGGAGGGAAAAAAAAGATGAAACAAAAGCAAAACAATAAAACGGGTTACATTCTCCTTGATCCCCAACTGAGATTACCAGGCCTTGTATCTGTCTGCCTGGACTGGCTGTGCCTCTTTTCACAGGGCAAATCTCCTGGCAGCAGTGATTTAGTCTGCGCGGAGGTGCTGCTGATAAGGGCACGCGAGAGCACAGCCACCGCTCGGTGGAAAAACAACACTGATTAAAAGAAGAAAAAAAAATCCACCTGCGTTTCTCGCTGATAGTGGGGTCTTCTGTGGGACGCTAAACACATACAAGGGTTCCCAATGTTAAGTGAACATAGCACAGAGGAGCTTTGGCTTTCTTCTTATTGGCTATGGCATAATGCTTGGTTTCGGTGCTCAGCCTGTTGCTTTTGGTTTAACAGTATGTTCAAGAGCAGTGATGGACAAGGTTCAAAATACCCAAGTAGAAGTTCCTCCCTGTAGACCTCCACTGGAGTAACAGTACTAAAGTATGTACCTTCAGATGTACTGAAGTATGGAGAGTAACAGTACTAAAGTATGTACCTTCAGATGTACTGAAGTATGGAGAGTAACAGGGGCATGGTTTATTATGGCTCTAATGTCCCATTATCATTTCTGGATCAGGACTCTTCATCAGCTCAGTGTAGGTGAAGAGACTCTAGTGTCTCTCAGTCCACCAGTCTTTAATAGAAGCTCATTCATTAGTCTGACACTGACGTCTATTCAAATCATCATCACCACAGAACACTGAAGGAGAACAGGTTCTATTAGCTAGAACCAAGCTCTATCCAACAGGTCAGAACAAGCTCAAAACAGTGACTGCAGTCCACTGACTGGTGGGCTCGCTTCACACTTCTTTCATTTAGACATGTAAGGTGTTTATGCTCACATACGCCAGATGGAAGGGCAGATTGGGCTGTAGTGGAGTATAAGGTAAGATATTAGACTTTCTTATCTTACTTTATTTATTGGAGTGGAGTTAAATTAAAAAGTCACCCAAAACAGAAACCCTGCTTAACTACATTTGCTTCATTACTGCCTACCACTGTGCAGGAGTTTCCCTTTTCGTTACAGGGTTGGTGAAAACAAAGTGAAACAGTGGTGCCACTGGACGATCCAGGCCACCACTGATGGATAATAGAGGTCATCTCTATTATTCATCAGTGGTGGCCTGGATCGTGCAGTGGTTTTGTAGGCATGTGCCCCGGGGCTCGAGCCCCTATAGGGCCCTCATGAGCAATTGGGAGAAAATTCAAACAGCTGTTTTGGCTGGCGACGTGAACTGCTTTTATATGCTTTGTATTTATCATAAACAGTCATGATTCACTTTTACGTGACAATTTAACGGAATTCAACAGGATGTTTT
>JAMWET010000178.1:955000-960000 GCA_024036415.1 Prochilodus magdalenae | reverse complement strand
GGTAACACTGTCGCCATGGCAATGTTGATAATGCTGAAAGGTAAAAACACCGATCGGCCCATCTCTAGTGTTAACAAAGGTATTACCAGCCAACTTACGTAGAGATAAAACTAGCATTATATGGTTGTTGTATTGACTGTGGCAGTAAATGTGCTCCCATACAATTAGGGTGGGTGTTTCTATGTGAATATGCCACTTTGCTGTCGCAGAAAGAGATGGTTTTATGTTCTAAAGCTGAGTGGGTGTCTTAAACTCTGATCTTTAGGCCCATTCTAGCATTAAAGCCAACCCATACACAGCAGCAGTGCATTATGAGAGACGTCTGCAGCTTCTAGTTCAGGTTCTATTCTGTTCTCTTCAAAAGAACACCTCTCAGGTTGGGTCGTGTAAGTGTAAGCATACTTTCACGTCATTGTTCAACTGTCTGCACTTCTCTATCTGTCATCACTCTCTGCTCGTCTCCATCTCTCTCCTTTTCCCCTGCTTTGGGTCAGGGCTCTCAGCGCCTCGCGAATCCCCGTCACGGCCGCTTCACAATGTCATGTCTAGCCTCTTTTCTCCCGCTGTCACGTTGTGTTCATCTCGCCGTGCGTGTGCTCAGCTCTGCCAGCGTCTGGCGCTCGTCCCTCCCACTGCGTCCCTTGGGCCTGCGCTTTCTCTCCGAGGACTTTCTCAGTGCTGCAGTCCCTCAGCCTCTGAGGAGCCGCACTGGAACTGAGGGCAACAACGGGGGTGTGAGTCACGAGGAAAAGGACTGGGTCACTATGTGGACCCTCATTCTGAACATGATTTAAAGATAAGCGTCTTGGAATCAGTAATACTAGATGCATTCAGATGGATGGATGGATGGATGGATGGCTGGCTGGCTGGCTGGCTGGATGGCTGGCTGGATGGATGGATGGATGGATTAATGTGTTGGTGAATAGATTGACTAAAAAATAGAAAAATGAATAGACTGATGGATTGGCGTATAGATAAACACAGACAGACAGTTAAGTATTTAGATAGACATCTATAGGTAAACACATAGATAGATATACAGACGATAGATAGATAGATAGATAGATAGATAGATAGATAGATAGATAGATAGATAGATAGATAGATAGATGGATGTTAGACGGGTGTATGGGTTGGTGGATGGCTGTGGATGGGTCAATGGATTGATAGAAAGATTGGATGGATGGATGGATGGATGGATGGATGGATGGATGAATGTTAGACGGGTGTATGGGTTGGTGGATGGCTGTGGATGGGTGAATGGATTGATAGAAAGATGGATGGAAGAATGGATTGATGTTAGATGGGTAGATGGGCTGGTGGATGGCTGTGGATAGATAGATGGATGTTAGACAGGTGTATGGGTTGGTGGATGTCTGGATGGGTGAATAGATTGATGGATGAATCGATGTTAGACGGGTGGATGGGTGGGTGGATGGACAGGTAGATGGATGAATGGATGGATGGAAGTTAGACAGGTGCATGAGTTGATGGATGGATAGATGGATGGATGGATGAATCGATGTTAGACAGGTGGATGGGTTGGTGGATGGATGGGTGGGTGGATGGATGGGTAGATGGATGAATGGATGGAAGTTAGACAGGTGAATGGGTTGATGGACGGATGGATGGACGGATGGGTGGATGTTTGAATGGCTGGATGGATGGATGGATGGATGGATGTTAGACAGGTGAATGGGTTGATGGATGGATGGATGGATGGATGTTAGACAGGTGGATTGGTTGTAAAGCAGGCCATCAGCCGCCTGAAACAGTTCTATGTCATATATACATAAAGCACACGTGACCAGTTAAACTGTGTATCTGTCTGAACTCCAGTCTGAGTCCCGGCTGTGGTGCGAGGCTGATTGCGAGGTCTGAGGCTGATTATTTATTAATGGCTGCCTTGGGACGGTTTGTGTTAATTTGAGAAGAAGCGCGCTGACGGTACTGGTTTGTTTACCACCTCTTCAATGTGTCAGGCGATGAAAAGAGTTCAGAGAGACAGCGAAACATGAAAACACAGAGAGCTCTGAGCAAACCACCTAGAGGCACAACAAATACTATCAAAGGCAGGGAAACAGAGCTTCCCCGTCCTCTGTGATTTAAGCTGTCCCAGCCATCAGGACGAACACGGAGACAAATCAACTGACCACGCCGGCTTTGATGGGCCCAGGGCGGGTCGCGCGCGCGTGTTTTACATGTAAAGGATTCAGCTCAAGGCCTCGCATGAGTTTCTACGCGCGCGTCCGTGTGTCTGTGTGCGCGCCGGCACATGTCACCCGATTTAGTGCAAGTCCTCACATGGGTTTCAGTGCGCGCGCCCGGGTTTCTTTGGGCGCGCCTAAGACGCGACACACGAAGCGCGACTTGGCTCAAGGCCTCGCATGGGTTTCAGTGCGCGCGCCCGGGTGTCTTTGGGCGCGCCTGAGACGCGACGCACGAAGCGCGACTTGGCTCAAGGCCTCGCATGGGTTTCTGTGCGCGCGCCCGTGTGTCTGCGCGCGATCTGAATCCTATATACCTAGAGCATGCGCACGCCACCACGTGCGGCGTGGTGCGTGGAGCCGTGAGCCGGCTCAGCTCGCCGTCTGCCGAAACCAACTCTACGTATCACTGTGTTAGATGAAAACAGAAGGGTCTGACTCCGGCTGCGTCTCCTCCAGTATGACTCCCAGAACCATCCTTGCCCTCCTCTCCTCCGCGGAGCAGGAGCTTTGTTTTGCGCAGCTCCGTAACGAGGCGTCTCTGCCCTCCAATTAAGGGGACAATTAAGGTAGCGCCCAGGACGCGAGGCTCTGTGCGCTCTGGCGAACGTGAGCGCGCCGTTGTCGGGGTTCGCGGGGCGACATCCACCCCCTCCCTCCCTCCCTGCCTCTCTCCCTCATCCGTGGAGGAGTGGGGAAAGGCAATGACATTACCCGCACTCGTTTTTCGCTCTCTCTTTTTCCACATTAAAGCTGAATTTGGTTTAGATGTTTAAACAGCCATCTCCAAAGGCTGCTGTGTGCACGCTGCATAATTAAAGCCTCTATTGAATTTCAAGGCGCGTGCCCCCCCCACCCCCCAACTGGTGGGCCCCCACCTACTCTAACCAATCCCACTCTTCTCTCTTCTTCCTTTCCTCTGTGTTCTGTGCTGCACGTCAGGCCTTCTCTTAATCATTCATCAGCATGACAAGCTATCTGTTTTTATTGGTGCAAGGCACTCTCTCTCTCTCTCTCTCTCTCTCGGTTTCCCTCTCATGCTAAAACACACAGAATAACCCCCCCTCCTCTCCTCCTCTCCTCCTCTTGTTTTGGTACAAGCTGCTGGTTTAAAGAAGGAGAAATATTTAAATCACAAACGGATGGATCAGTCGGAAGAATGGAGTGGAAAAGAAAGACAGAAGGGAGGGAAGAAAGTGGCGGGTGAGGAAAAACTGGAGGATGGGATGGAAAGATGGTGTTGGGTGGGGGGTGTGGGGAGGGATGCCAGAGAGACCAGCGGCGAATTTAAAGCGAGAGATGATTAAAAGCTCTTTAGGGGAATGGAGGGGCCGGAACTGGTTCGGAGCAGCATTCACTGTAATAAATAAAGCATTACTGCAAAGGGGTGGGTTCGGAATAGCAATACACGGAGAGGGGGAGAGAGACATGGGAGGATGTAGTGAGCAGACACTGCAGCGCCGAACCAAGCGTTTGGTGTGCGGGAGAAAGCGTACACGACAAGGTCCCAGCACTCTTTTCATCCCCCCCCCCCAACACACACACACACACCCCTCGCTCGCTCTCTTCGTTCTCTCTGTGTTTTTCAGCTCTGGAGGGTTGGATTACGCTCCGAACGCTGCTGCCTCCTCTCCGCTCGGCCCAGAATGGAGGCCCTTTGGAAGCAGGCTGGGAAAACACTTCTTCCAGCCTGACTGGAAAAATGAGGCATACATGCATATGTGTGTGTGCGTGTGTGTGTGTGCGTGTGTGTCTGTCTGTGTGTGTGTGTGTTTGTGTTTGTTTGTGTGTCTGTGTGTGTGTGTCTGTCTGTGTGTGTGTGTGTGTTTGTGTTTGTTTGTGTGTCTGTGTGTGTGAGTGCCTGTGTATGTCCGTGTGTGTGTCTGTGTGTGTCTGTGTGCGTGTGTGTGTGTGTCTGTGTGTGTCTGTGTGTGTGTGTGCGTGTGTGTGTGTGTATGAGTGTGTGTCTGTGTGTGTGTGTGTGTGTGTGTATGTGTGTGTGTGAGTGTCTGTGTGTGTGTGTGTGTGCGTGTGTGAGTGTATGTGTGTGTGTGAGTGTCTGTGTGTGTGTGTGTGTGTGTGTGTGTGTGTGTGTGTGTGTGTGTGTGTGTGCGTGTCTGTGTCTGTGTGTGTGTGTGTGTGTGTTTGTGTGTACATATGTGTTTGTGTGTGTGTGTGTATGTGTACGTGTGTGTGTTTGTGTGTGAGTGTGTGTGTGTGTCCGTGTGTGTGTGAGTGTCTGTGTGTGTGTGTGTTTGTGTGTGTGTTTGTCCATGTGTGTGTGTTTGTCCATGTGTGTGTGTGTCAGTGTCTCTGTGTGTGTGTGTGTGAGTGTCTCTGTGTGTGTGTGTGTGTGTGTGTGTGTGTGTGTGTGTGTGTGTGTGTGTGTGTGTGTGTGTGAGTGTGTGTGTGTGTCTGTGTGTGTGTGTGTGTGTGTGTGTGTATGTCCGTGCGTGTGTGTGTGTGTGTGTGTGTGTGTGTGCATGATGGTGCTGTGCTGTGCTCAGTACCGAGACACAGTGTGCTCTTATGATGGCAAATATTCCATAAGAGGCTAAACTTGAGCATACTTGTGTTAGAGTTGCTGTCATGATGATAGCTTAGCACGTTTTAAAGAGCCCCTCTGACGGAAAGCTGGGAGGATGGAGTGGCAGTGTCCTGCACAGTTTGGTGATGTACCTAATTATACCAATCTAATTAAACTTAATTAATTGCAGGTTAAGTGGAGGGAAACTGTGCCGGCCCTTCGGTACTGGCGTTATGCACCTCTGATGTAGGACGTGAACTTCATGA
>JAMWET010000178.1:937500-950000 GCA_024036415.1 Prochilodus magdalenae | reverse complement strand
CATTTTGTCCTGGAAATGTACAAAAACACGCACACAAATACACACTCACACCCACACTTACACACGCACACACACACGCTCACACACACACACACGCACACACATACACACACACACGCACACACATATACACACACACACCCACACTCACACACACACACACACACACACATACACACACACACACACACTTACACACGCACACACATATACACACACACACACACACGCACAGGCACACACATACACACACACACACATACACACGCACACACATATACACACACACGCACACCCACACACCCACACACATACACACACACACACTTACACACGCACACACATATACATACACACTCACACACACACACATACACACTCACACCCGCACACATACACACACACACGCACACACACATATGCACACCTACACACTCACACACACACACACACACACACACACACACACTCACACCCACACACATACACACTCACACACACACACATACGCACTCACACCCGCACACATACACACACACACACGCACACACATATACACACACACATATGCACACCTACACACTCACACACACACGCACATACATATACACACACACACTCACACACACACACATACACACTCACACACACACATACGCACTCATACACACACACATACACACACACACACACACACTTACACACGCACACACATATACACACACACGCACACCTACACACTCACACATACAGTAGAGTTGGTCTATCAGTATCAGTGAGTATTGGGATGATGTCAGCGGAGTGAATGATTTTAATCCAATGCTGTAACAAATCCATCCTGAACTAGCACACACTGTGTGATGTGATGTTAGTGCTTTGTTTCTGGTGGGCTAGTGGCATCTTTGAGTTGTTTGAGTATCATGGCCTACATTTAGATGCTCATCTTAAAAGGCCCATATAATGGAAAACCAGATTTTGTAGGCTTTTGTTTGTCAGTGTGAAAATTTAGATTTTAATCCCTTGTTGATCCCACAGTGGGGAAATTTAGTCTACACATTTAACCCATATGTGATGTGAAACACCCACAAACACACTCACTAGTGAACAAACACACACTAGGGGGCAGTGAGCACACTTACCCGGAGCGGTGGGCAGCCCTATCCACGGCGCCTGAGGAGCAGTTGGGGTTTAGGTGCCTTGCTCAAGGGCACCTCAGTCGTTACTGTCAGTTCAGGGAATCGAACGGCATCCCTCGGTCACAAGGCTGGTTCCCTAACCTCCAGCCCATGACTGCCCCCCCTGTCCAAAATATTGGTACACCTGAGTAGTACAATGTTATGTACTGTGATATTTTATTGATTCTCAAAACGCAGTGTGGTTGTTTTCTAGTTGCGTACTTTGTCTTCTGTATTTTGACAGTTTTCCTAAAATTAGATCTAAAACATTGTGATATATCTCTGTATCTTGAATCATATCTCTTTGCCAACACACAGCCCGAGCCAAGGCTGCTTTTTAAATAAAGGCATTATGTAAAGCAGCCAATCAGAACAGAGCTTTTGTAAAGTCTTAAAGCCTGTATGGGATAAAATAATTGTATTGTATTACATCACAACAAACAGTATGCGAACTAGTGCGTCAGTCTGAGGCACATAAATAAGAAAATAAGAAAGTTATAAATGCATGAAATAAAAAAAATCATGGATCCTAGGGAAGCAGCAGTAGTCCTAACCTTACGTTCACACTAGCAGGTGACAACGTCGCTTAAGTTACCATCAAGTTTGTGTCTTATGTGTGTGGAAGCCGCTCACGCTGTCAAGATTTAGGAAAGCTAGCTGTTTTTTGAAGCACATTTTATTGTTAACCTGACTGCTTGTATTAGTGGCTAGCTTCACTGGCCGGGTTAGCATGCTGGCTAAGCTATTTAGCTATCTAGTGACTTAACTCCAATATCCTCTACTTTCTTTTATTCTTGATTTACCTTCCGAGGTAATGCACAAAGATGCATCATATACACTGGGTAAAGACCAAACTGCTTTACCACCACACTGCTGAGAACTGGAACCAAATGCTGGTAGGAACAAAACGTTCCGAGAGCCGAAGCTGGGGACCTCAGACCCCCGTTTCTGGGATTAGTAGTATGTAGAATTTGTTGGAGCCGGTTGTTTACAGTGGTGCTTCACCACGTCATAATTCAAACTCGATTCGTCTCGTCACTCTGTTGCTGTTCTGGTTGCCGCTTGTCAGTAAATCACGGCTACAAATTGTACACTTCCATAGGAAATGACTGGACACTTATTGCTGTGTCGCCTGTGAACCTGGGGTGACCTGGCCACACTGAACAGCCACTTCTGAGACCCAACCCCTGTAAAAAAAAAAAAGGCCTAAAAATCTGCAGCAAAAGAAAAACTCCATATCGTCATTGCATTCATATGATACGGTAGGTTAAAATCTATAACGACATCAGTATTGAGCTTTTCCGCGCTCCACCTCCCACCACTAACAATGTCATATCTATAGAGGGGTTTTGTAGAGAAGAGGGATCTGTAGAATTTCGGACAAGTTTCCAGTGTTATTAAAGGAGCTTCCATCTTTTATCGAGCGCAGATCGAATTCCACATGAGCCCTCGGGGACTGCTGTCCCTCATGTCTGGAAGGAAGCCCTGATTTTCTCTTTGTCTTGGCTGCTTTCCTCTCCTCTTGGCTTCCTAAAGTGGTGCAGCTCAGCTCAGCAGCCTCCATCAGAATGAGGCGGCCTGCTGTGGGAGAGAGAATCACTCACAGTTACGCCTATTAGATCACACTCGAGTGGAAAAGTGAATTGGACTTACCCTATCACCCCCCAACCCACCCTCCCCATCCCATCCCACCACCACCACCTTCCTAACCAAGGTTACACTGCTGCTCCTAAATCCCCTCCCACACATGTACAGACACACACTCTGGCTCAGTTCCATCTCTCAGTCTTAACGCACTGTTGTAGAAGAGGGTGGGTGATATTTATTGAGTACTCAGTGCATTTTTCTCAATTATGCCTGCCCCCCCGTCTCCGTGTCGCCTAGCCTGACGTGTCCCCTGATGTCCGAGCTGCAGACTCAGCCTGTGTACAGACAAATGCTGGTGGAGTCACGTTTTAAGTGCCTTGTAGGGACCAAATGACCCCAGCATGATGGAAAACCTGAGTATGTTGACATTGTAGGAACATTGGCGTGGTCTTTATCTTTCTTCTTCTTTAGAAAAGAGAGCTGGAAAATGAAAAGAGACTCCAGAGATGATCTTTAGGTTCCTGATGTTAACGTCAGGTTTGGGTTAGGGGTGCAGAAGACAATGGAAATAGCCCACAAAGACAGGAGCAATGCAGATGTGCGTATTTGTCGGGTGCAGGGACACTTTAAGTGGGACTAACTTGCTTTCTGTCTGCAATTCAAGCCTGACCTCCAGCTTGGCTTCCTTTAGCCTCCCAGCAATTTAGAGCCCAGAAACACAGGAAAGACGTTAAACAGACTATGAGGACGGAAATTTGCATTTGCTGGATAATGAATCCCATTCTGGAAAGTACACTTGGCTTAAATAAGCAGCTGTTCAGGAGATGTGCTTAAAGGAAGCCTGGATTTTCCGAAGACTTTTACAGGTAACAGCATCACAAGCAGGTCTATATATGCGGTAGTCATTGCTCGAAGGTTAGGGAATCAGCCTTGTGGTCTGAGGATGGCTGGTTTGATTCCGGTGGTTGGTGTAGCTCAGCGGATAACACCACTACCCTCCAGGGAACCACCACCACCACATGTGGGAGACTAGGGTTCAATTCCCAGTCTAGGTGACTATGCTGTGCTACACCAATAAGAGTCCTTGGGCAAGACTCCTAACACTACATTGACCTACCTGTAATATGATTACCCTTGTAAGTCGCTCTGGATAAGAGCGTCAGCTAAATGCCATAAATGTAAATGTAAATTCCCTAAACCAAAAGGACATGACTGAAGTGCCCTTGAGCAAGGCACCTGCTCCCCGGGCACTGTAAGTAGATCTGTCCGTCAGGGCATATGGGTTCAGATGGGTTAAATGTGGAGGTTGAACTTGAAATTGGCAAAACTGGTTCTGTTCAGACACATAATTCCACATATGTTAAAGCAAGTGTGGGGTATCTTAGGTATACAGTTTGCAGAGCGGTGGCGTATGAGCTTCCATCAGTTGCTGGTAAACTATGTAGTTTCAGTGCAGAAGAAACAGATTACATTCAGGGTAAAGAGGGTAGAACTTGGTTATGTATAGTGCCAACTGTGTAGTGTGACATTCAGGGGAAAGAGGCCTGTACGGTCCGGTTACTAATCTGAACCCATAGCTTTCCACACTCTGGTCAAGTACCAGTGTCCGTGTCCCATCACAGTGGACAGCGCTAGGCATGGTGCTCTCTGCTAATCAGTGGTTCGGTGATCACGCAGTGCTAATGTTAACTGTAGATAAATACAGAAGTAGCCACAATGGATACGGCATTCCTTGTAAATATGAGGCTTTGCTGAGCTTATCGCAGATGTGCTTACAGAGTACTGAACACTGACACTGCAAACTAGTCCTGTTTAGTGTATTGAATATTTCATAAACGTCTTTGTA
Organism: Prochilodus magdalenae; assembly: GCA_024036415.1. NCBI lineage: Eukaryota > Metazoa > Chordata > Actinopteri > Characiformes > Prochilodontidae > Prochilodus > Prochilodus magdalenae. The sequence continues at coordinate 945,392 of JAMWET010000178.1, read as the reverse complement.
CTTAAAGTAAGGTGGACTATGATACATATAAAAAAAAAAAAATTAATTTAATTTTATGACCAGAATGTCCCACAGTCTCTTCTTAGTGCTGGATTACAACTCAAGTGGTCATTCCTTTTATCTTTCTTTATACTGCAGACCTGTGGTTAGTTGACCTATTTAATTGTGAGATGTTCCCACTGGTGGTTTTATTAGCTTTACGCAACCCTATCTCTAGATTTGTCTTTTGTTGCTCCTATTCCAGCGTTTAAAAAAAAAAAAAAAAATTCCAAAAGACATTTTTTATAGGCTTACCAAGCAAAACCTGTGAGTCACCTGTGGAATGTACCTAATAGTGTGTGCTACCTCCACAAACTCCAATAACGGCTGTGATTGGATTTGACATGGACTGGACAACTTTCTGGATGTAGGCCACAATATTCAGACACTCTTGCATCAAAGACTTGCGCATTATTATCACATATGGTACATGTGAATTAAACACCCCACTGGCCTGTAAGACCTTCATGAGCACCAATAAAGGCCGTGATTGAATTTGGCAAGCTTCTGGAGGTAGGCCACATCAATGTTCAGACACTCTTGCATCTAAGAGTTGTTCAGTTGGTCCAGATTTGGTGGATGCCTTCCCTGGCACAGTTCTGAGGTGAATTCCCTGTAGACTGGGATTTTAGCCACTGCTGGTAGACCCGTATGACCGTACGCTTCCATACACCTGCAGATTCAGCTACTTCCTCCACAGTATGGTCTTTGGCCACGCCCAAATACAGTCACTCTATTTAGCCAATCATTAACATCTGCTCTGGAGTCGTTTTCCACACATGGAACGAGACATTCACTGCACTGTACCACCTCTTCTCAATCTATGGATCCCATCACTCACACCCCGCAGGTATTTATAGTACCTTCATCCTCGTGCAGTGCCATCTGCAGGAGCCTGTAGAGCTCATGGGGCCCTTGGCTCATGTGGACCCTAGACGGGTACCTATCTATGCCCAGTATAAAGAACACCCCTATGTTAAGGACAGGTACAAGTCTATTATTGGTGGACCAAGATGTGATCACGGACTGTGCTCAAGGATTTTCCTCCTGTGTTGCTCACCTGAAGATCATACTCAGTAACTGGCTCTACCAGGTTAGCAGCATGATGGTGTGGGTTCTTCCGGGGGCCGTCAGTTTGAGCATACATGTGCTAAACTGTGTGCATGTGTTGTACTAAATTAGGTCTCTGTCATCAGTGTAGTGACAGAGACAGAATGCAGCCATGGTGTGCACGTGTGCGCTGGCCCCGCGCCATGCCTGGGGGCCCGGCTCTTCTGAGGATGGAGGAGAAATGAGGCCCGTTAAGTCAGAGATTACACCCTGTCCCCCCCTCGCTCATTGATTAGCGGAGAGGGGAGAGGGGGAGAGAGATAATTATATGGGCTTAATTATGTTTTTTTGATAATCTACATCAAAGATAATGAAAGTCTTGGAGAGTTCCCAAAACTCTCCAGCACATCCTATAACCAACCTCCACCACCACCACCCCCCTCTCTTTTTATCCTTTCTTCTTCGGTCCCCCCCCACCCCACCACCACCTCTTCCCTGATAGCACTTGCAAAGCTATTCCCCAAACGTGTTCCTCAGCGGCAGAGAGGAATACATAATTCCAGCGCTACAGAATGCCGTACAGAACGTCTATTCAGCGCCCAGAGCCTGTTTTATGATTCAGTAACGTCCTTGGCTCCTTCCTGTTCTCGGCCCAAAAAAATATAAGCACCTAAAGAATTCTCTTTAGATCTGTGTTTATGCGCGCTTCTTTCAGAAGCCGGCGCTGAATATCTCTCACTCCACTTCAGCGATGAATAAGGGGTCACTCCATTCGCTCTGAAAGGAGCTGAAGTGCGTGTGTGTGGAAGATTTGTGGACTTATTGGATTTTAAAGGAAGAGAAAAAAAAGTCGTGCTTATAAGAGAATCCTGCACCTGATTTGGGATTGTTAAATACGAGAGATGAATGTGTACATGTATGCACGTGTGAGCGTGTAATACAGGCTTTTCATCTTTCAAGAGATGTTGTTTGAGGAGATTAGATGCAAGACAAAGATGGGGAGTGTCAAAGGAAAGTGGAGAAAAAGTGGGGTTTCCAAAACTACGACATTAAAGGGGCCATAGAATGCATTTATCCACATTTTGAGTTGTTCCCTGTTGTTCTACCTAGAAGGAATGTGTTAGGGTGATAAATGTCCCGACCCAGGTAAGAATGAAGTACACTCATCATTGAGAAGGATGAAGGTGTGGGATTGCAGTGCTGGTGGGAAGGAAGATAAAGCTTACCAGGAACAACAAATGATGATGCATTTAGACTGATATGGGGAATATTTATTGAGCTACACATACAGAAGCAGTGTCTCAGTATGGAACATCTTATACGTGACATGCCAGACGTCTCAGCATGGAGCTGTAGAGGTTCCTAATGGTGTCCTGTGATAATCCATCCCATGCAGCTTGAGTATTCTCTCACAGTTCCTTCAGATGGTGCGGTAGGGGTGGAGGTGGAGTAACACCAGGCCTTCTGGACGTGTGACAACAAACTGTTCGTCTCGTGCTGACCACGGTGCCTCCACACACAGATTCATTGGTCGTCTCCACCAAGACAAAGGTTGAAGATGAAGATGACCTACTCCCATTTGGAGTCACTCCATGACAGTCTGGCTCTGGTTGTTACGGTCTGTGCGTATGTAGTCTTGCATTGTGTAGCCGTCTGCCAGTGGTGCTGGCACTAACAGGATGACTCATGGAGGGTATCCCTGCTCACTCAATGTTCATTATCGCGGCTCTTGGGTCTGTCAAGTACAGCGATAAGACCCGTCCCTGCTTACGTCACAATGTCTCATTGAGTGATCACACAGCATGCATGCTACTTACAGGCTGCTGTTGGGGTTGTGAGGCTAAGAATGGTGGAGCTGCTCAGCTCTTCAGTCTCTTTAGGGTCTAACGCTGAGCGAAGCTGCTCTGTATTGTCTAAGGTTTGAGAAACCATCTGGAGAGAAATGTGCAGAGCGGACTAACAGCTCTGTTAAGTTGTCCAAGAATGGTCTTTTCCATCAACCATCCTCTTTGACAGCTGTGTTCCTTTGGAAGTGAATGAAAAGTGCCGAGATCCCATTGGCCACCTGGGAAGGTGGTTTTCTCCACATAGTCCACTATTCGCATTACTGTCATGTACTGTACATTGTACTGAACAAGTGCTTTACAAAAAGGCGAGTAGATCATTACAGGCGACGCCGGTGGTGTGCAGTGGAGGTAAAGTGTAGCTTCAGAAATGCATTGGGCTTAATATACCTAATCAGTATTAAACTATAACCATGCCTTCGTTGGCTCCAATCTGATTCTAGCAGACCTCTAGAGAGAGTAGCGGCAGACCCACTCAGTCAAGCCTAGGCGTTCCAGAGTGGACAAATAGAGGAGCTCAAAGCGAATAACACGAGACTGAGCAGAGAGAAGCAGAAGAATGCGCAGACAGAGGAAAAACTCTTCAGTCCGCCCTTCTCATGCAGCGCTCGCTTATGAATTCTCCTCGCAGCCAGAGAAGTTTTTAATATGCACCCACTTCGAGCAGCTCAAGGACAGCGCCTGTTAAAAAGCCATTCATCCAGCACTCTTCACTCTCTCTGTAGGCAGGGACAGTAATGATGTATCAGAATATTACACTCACTGACAAGATGGATATGGGGAACAGGACCCTGTCCCAGCATCAATACAACACACACGCACACACACGAACATAAGCATGCATTTACAGGCTTGTACAAAACGTCCGAGACCGACGTTCACCTTTACTTGCTGATCAGAATGGTCAGTACATAAATGGTCACTCTAAAGCTTCAAAAGCTAAATGTAATAGGAACAAAAGAGGCATTTAGTGTGCCTACCCTTGTTCCCTGTGCCCACCACTGTACGGTTATTTTTCTATATTTCTTTGCCAAAGAAATCTGCAGGGATATTATTCCATACTTCCTGTCTTGGAAGTTGGTTGCACTGTATGCTCCTCACCATCCAAGTAATCCCAAGCACGTTCATTTCAGTGATGTTGCAACACAAAGTCCCAGCCGCAAAGAAAAAGAGCCAGTCAGCTTGCTGGTTGCACCGCAGGCCGGGAAGGGTCAATGTGATTATGGTGCTAGTGGGGAAAGCCGGGGATTGGGGGGGTTCGTTTTTGGGCGTTACGTAACCAAACGATACAATTTATGATGTTTTTGTCAGATTTTATTAAAGATTTGTATTTTGTTTGTTGTACTTCGGCCTGGCTCCTTTCATAGAGATAGAAATCTGGTATTGTAGACTGGAAAACAGGTTAGAGTTGCAAAGATGGCTGCGGAGTGGACAAACTCTGTAGAACAAATATAGTGTTTGTAAACAAAGGGCCTCAAGTCACTTCCAGACCCAGTTAGAAAGTAAGTAGCTCAATTTTCCCCACAATTTACATTGAATTCAGTCATAACAGATACGACATGGTCAGTAAGGTTCAATGTAGGCTGTGTTTGAGACTGTAATATTAAATATACCAGTGTGTATATTGGATTTGCTCATGTTTTCCCCATTTCCAGCTTTCTGAAGCAGGTAGAGCTGCTGTATGAACCCCCCTGAGGATCCTCAGTGTTTGCTAATGTTAGCATCTGAAGCTAATCACAGTTTAGCGAATCCTTTACTCTCCAGACGAAGATGAAGTTACACCAGCAGTACTACACCACCAATAAGAGCTCAACATCTAGACCAGGACTGTATGATGATGTGTTGATGATATTCCTAGAACACATTACTGCATACTGGATAAGGTACTGTGTAGGGCTCATTACTTCTTAAAGCAATCAGCTGTGAAAAGCTAATGCTTGTAGTGTTTATGCTAGCTGGCCCAGAGTAGTGTTTTTGTTCATATTGACACTCAACAGAGAAAACTAACCAGCAAGTTAGCTAGCTAGCTAAATTGCCTAGTTAGAGGCTTTAAAGTGGTGGGAAGCAGGTGGAAAATGGAAAACCATAAGTTTTCCTGGTTCATGTTTGGGATCTTGTTTGTGTGCATGTGGGAAAACGTTTTTATAAAGTTTACGTTTCTCTGTGAACCTCAGCAGTTACATTTACAGCATTTAGCAGACCCTCTTATCCAGAGCAACTTACAACCGTGCTTAGCAGTGTTTGCCAGCTAGCACAGGAAGTTAGCCACCTGCTCAGAGGATCCCATAGTGAAGTTTAAAGGGACTGAATGCTTTTCATGGTCTGGAATCGTCATCAGCCGGGAATACCTGCCTAAACCAGCATAACTATTTACTCTGGTCTTTTACCACACGGTTACCACTGAGTAACACGACTTTATCAACAGCACAGACCCAGTTTCAGCCTTTATTTTTCTTTTCTACTTGATTCTTTCACTCCTTCCAGTTCAACTTCACTTTATTCTTCTTTTTTATACCAGTCTCTCTATCCTTCCCCCCCTCTCTCTTCAGTGGTCAGCGCTGAGCTGTGTTGAGGCTGAGTAATCCTGTCTGTAAAGTGATGGTTCAGATCCTACATCTCTCCCCTGCTGTTGCTAAAACTCAGTACAGCTTTACCTTCTCCTAGAAAGAAGAGCAGGTGGGGGGACTTAGCTGACCAGCTGTGCGGAAAGAAGCCAGTAGATCCTCGACTTGATAACTTTCCTATCCATCTGACCGCTTGCAGTACGTGAACGGTTCTTTGAACACTTGTTTGTGTTTCCACTGAACAGAGACACCACAACATAAAGTACCGATCAGAAGTTTGGGTACAAATACTCATGTTTCATCAAACACGGCTTAGCCTGTCAAACCATGTTCTGTTTCAGGGTGCACACTGAACTTGCCTGGCAAAAATTCTGGGTCTCAGTCGGCTTCCAAATAAGTGCATATCAGCACTGCTGCCCATGTCATTACTACAGTACGAGCTACTGCTGATAATGAAAGCAATGTCTGGCACGTAGTCCACAGAACACATTGCAGTTACATTACATTGTGTGTTAAATACTTCAGTTTTAATTGACCTACCAAATGTAACTAAGCAGATATCATATATCAGTAAGATTTGTTAAGCTCACCAGACAAAAAAAAATGTCTCTTTGCCTGTTTAAGGTGGTAGTAATACCAGACTGCTGCAGATGGCACTGCATGAAGACGATGGGGCTATAAATACCTGTGGGGTGTAAGTGATGGGATCCATAGTTTGAGAAGAGGTGTTGCAGTGCAGTGAAGGTCTCATTCCATGTGTGGTAAACGGCTCCAGAGCAGATGTTAATGATTGGCTAAAAGGAGTGACAGTATTTGGGCATGGCCAAAGACCATAGTGTGAAGGAAGTAGCTGAATCTGCAGGCCTATGGAAGTACACAGTCATAGTGGTCTACAGCAGTGGCTAAAATCCCAGTGTACAGGAAACTCTCCTCGGAATCGTGCCAGGGAAGACATCCACTAAATCTGGCCCAACCCGCAATTCCTTGATGCAAGTGTGTCTAAACATTGATGTGGCCAACATCCAGGAGGGCATCACTGCTTGAATGTCTGCAGTCATGGCTGTTGGTAGAGCGACAAGGCCCGTCCTTGCTTATGTATGTGTGGCTGACCGTGTGTCTCACAGTGTCAAACCTACCCACCAATTTTCATTCCTGTTGGTTGATTTCTACTATTAATTTGATGATGAGTTTGTTATTAAGATTAGCACATTAGCATATCGGCGCTGTCCAAAGAAAACCATGTATCTCCATTTTTGTTCATTTTTACTTTTATGCCTCAATTGATCACATGAGCTGCTCTTTACACTGTGTGGAGAGTTCATGAAGAATGGACCAATAGAAATGGCCCAAAACTGCCTGGAAAGACGTCTGGTTCCATTGACTTCCATTCAAATGAAATGAGGTTTTTGGCCTCTCCTGTAAAGTTGCCATTTAGGAGATACCAGTTTTCTTTGGACAGCGATGATATACTATGTGCTATATGCATCTACTACTTAACTGAGAGGCAGCCAGAGACTAAATCATGGCTGCTAAATGGTTCCTTAACTTCATAGAAGCTTTCTTTACATGCTTGCATCTTATTTAAAAAACCCTCTTGTAAGGAACTACCTAGAGTTCTGTAGAGATCTGGAAGAGGTTCTATCTAAGTCATCGCTCCAAGGAGCCCTTTTACTGGCACCTTTATTTTTAAGTGTGTGGGCCGCTTGGTTGACCACTGCCACATCTGCCCATCTTATCTAAGTGCACACGTTCCGATATGGTTCAGTCCCTTCAGACTGGAAGAGGAACTCAGCGTTGGTTCTTCAGCAGTTCTGATCGATAGTCGCTATCCGAGTCCAGTGGAGTAGGACGGAGCCGGCTGAGGCTCAGGCAGCCAGGCAGCACCGCTCAAGCACACACACGCATTCCTGTCTGCTAATCAATATTTAATGGAGCGTAAGTGGGAGCTTTATGCGCAGAGACAGGCATCAGAGCGGCGGCTCGCGCTGCGGCAGAGAGACGGCTCGTGCGGCGGGAGAGTTTAGCGGTGGCGTGGGAGTGAGACGCGGGCAGCCATGAGTGCGGCTCTGATTAGACAGGGCAGTTCCAGCTTTCTTCACCCTCCGCTTCTCTTTATGTCTGATTTTTGACTCTTTGCGTGTTGTGTTGTTCGGCCCTGCTCTCACTCTCACTCACTTTCACATTCATTTCTCACTATGGCAACCGTCGCTTACAACATTCGAAATCTGCTAGTGCTTCATTAATACAGGCATCCAGTAACATCTTAGACTTCATCACCAACAACAAGAGCTTGTGTATAGTGTCTGATCCGCTCACACCAGCACAACACACACTAACACCTCCACCAGTGCTGAGAATGATCCACCACCCACATAATACCTGCTCTGTGGGGGTC
>JAMWET010000178.1:930000-932500 GCA_024036415.1 Prochilodus magdalenae | reverse complement strand
TGTGTGTGTGTGTGTGTGTGTGTGTGTGTGTTTGTGTGTGTGTGTGTGTGTGTGTGTGTGTAAAGTGTAGCAAGTACAACATAGACCTCATTTGAAGCAAATGCCAAAAAAAGAGAAGAAATGAAATGATTTTAATGTGCTGTTTCTCACTGATACTCACATTCACAGACATCATTCAAAGCAGGCCTTGAAGTGTTGGAGATGCGCAGATTTATGAGACTGGGAAACTGTTAGTTTACCACAAAATCAAATGTAGAGTCAGTCCATCAGCCAAAGCATGTTTGGTGTGCACTTCTTTAGTTTAACTTTGAAACTACAAGGCTAACGGAGCGAACCCGTAAGCCTGTATGCGACCAATTAGAATGCACATATCGTCGCCGTCCAATGAAAAACATGTATCTCCATTTTTGTTGATTTTTACTTTTATGCCTCATTTGATGACATGAGTTGCTTTTTACACTGTGTGTTAATTTCATGAAGAATGGACCGACAGAAATGGCCCCAAACTGCTTGGGAAGACGTCTGGTTCCATTGACTTCCATTGAAATTAAATGAGGTTTTTGGCCTCTCCTGTAAAGTTGCCATTTTGGAGAGACCTGTTTTTCTTAGGACAGTGACGGTATACAAGTCAGTTCAAGAGTTTGAGGCAGCTTTCTAATCCTGCAGGGTGTGCGGTAGGGCCATCTTCTCCTGACTGAAGATGGCCCGCTACCATTCTGAGTCACTCCATGACAGCCTGGCGTGACACCATTGCAGTCATTGGCGACGTTGCCGTGGTGTTAAGGGCAGTCATGCATTGTGCATTCTGCCAATAGTGATGCCACTAACAGGATGACTCGGGAAGGACATCACTCCTCGCTGAACGTCCACAATTGTGGCTGTTGGGTCAGTCAGGTACAGCGCTAAGGCTCGTTCTTGCTTACGTCACATGTGCAGTCGAGCGTGAAACTTGAATCATTCACATGTCTCATAATGCCAAACCTTCCCACCAAGTTTCACTCCTCTTTTAGACACCATCTCCAGTCTGCACTAGTTGCAAGCAAGCACCACACAAACGCCAAAAAAATGAAGAAATTAAATTATTTTAATGTTCTGTTTCTCACTGATTCACAGTCATCATTCAGCGCAGGCCTTGAAGTGTCAGAGATTCACAGATTTATGAGACTATAGACTATTAATTTGCCACAAAGCAAAATTTAGACTTGTTTGTTGTGCGCATGGCTGACCTCTTCAAGATACAAGTCTATTTAAGTGTTGAGGCGTATGTCATGACTTAGGCCTACAGTGCTAATGGATGTGCATAAGCTTCCATTGCTTGTTAGCTACATTAGCTTTGCGCCAAACTAGTGGATTGTCTACGTTTGAAGCAGGGAGAACTAAATGTATAAATCAGCTCCTGAGTGCCTTTAGTGTTCAATTACTGGCAATATGTAGTGGTGACTTTTCCCACCCACCAGCTAGTTCCCCTCTATCACATGATGCTACTGAGCTGAAAAGAGCAACGACTAGCACATGCTTCCTTTGAGGCCTGTGAAGTGCCACCACATCTTAATGGGATGTCACTGGATAGCTCAACATGCTGTGGTGGGAGGGGGCAGGGAAAATCCCCCGGAGACAGCATGGGCAATTATATCCTCTTGGATTCCTGGCCATGGATGGCTGTGGCATCTCTGTTGGCTGCAATCTCCCAGTGATGGGATCAATATAAAAAATGTCTACACTGTTCTTCTGAGTCCTCCCACCTCATCCAGCCCTTACTCCACTTTAAAAGGGGCCTATTGTTCTTTTAGGGTTTACCCCTCTCCTTTAGCGTCATGTAGCTTTTTGTGCATTTAAATGGTCTGCAGTGTTAATAAGCCCAAATACACGCCAGAGGGTGGAAACTCTCTTCTTCAGAAACCACGTCTCTCAGCTGGCTGAAAAGCCTCGACGGAATTCCAGGCAGCATCTTCTACTAATGCTGCAATGCTACAACGTGCGCTACTTTGCGTCTATCGGCCAGCTCGGCACTTCCTCGCACAACACACAGAGAGTTAAAACGTGCACCAGTCCAACTTGTGATAGTGGGCCAGGTCTTCCAACATGTTCTACCTGGCTTTCTGGATGAGCCTCAATAGGTCTCAGACTGATACAGCAGAACCAACACCGCTGTAAGAACAACTACAGCCATGTGGGGTCAACACGTGTAGCAGGATGCCACGGTTGACTAATCACAACAGAGTGGGTGAGTTGACCAGTCAGACATGCCGCTCTTATCCCATGTCTTTAAACACAGGAGCTCTAACAGACCGTTTCCTTGTATCCTCTGATGCTACCAAGCTGGGGAGTATAGGATGAGCTTTCTAAGACATGGGAAGAACCACCACATCTTTTACTGCCACTAACACAGTGTTATTGGTTTAGCTGAACATGTTTAACTGCCAGTTCGTGTAACAGACGTGATTGGAGAGGGGACGTGTAATGCTGGGCAAACAAACCAGATACTTACGGATATGTAAGA
>JAMWET010000178.1:915000-925000 GCA_024036415.1 Prochilodus magdalenae | reverse complement strand
GCTGGGAGACACGTGTACGCCTCAGCAAATGCCACTCTTGTTTGAATAGATCACTTCATTTGATGGCGTTTTATCCACCCTGATATTAGATCATCCGTTCAGCCGTGACAGTTTTCCATGGTTGAGCTGGATGCTGGGAACCTTTACTGCTAGCATGAGAGCACAGTGAGCTCTATAGACTACGGAGGGTGCAGTGTGTGCCCGTGCGCAGGAGTCTGCTGCCTGGGAGCAACAAACACAGCACATCTGTACAGAGTGTAATTAGGTTCGGAGAGTGAGGAGCTTAGTGAGTGAGTGAGTGAGTGAGTGTGTGAATGAGTGAGTGAGTGAGTAAGGGCGCGAATGAATGGATGAATAAAAAAAAGGTAGTACTAGATATTTGGGGTCATGTTTATTTATTTATTTATTTATTTATTCGTTTATTTATTTAAACACACAAAAAGAAAATTGAAAGCAACAGTTGACAAGTAATCAATGAATAAACATTTGATTTAAGTCTGCACTAGAACCTGTTTTATTGATGCAGAAACTTGTATGAAAATATTTATTTGTTTGTTTGTTTGTTTGTTTGTTTGTTTATTCTATAGATCTTACAGATAATAAAGAGTTGTGTCTAAGAAAAGGTAAATGAGAAAGCAAGTGAATGAATGATCAAATAAATCCACAAACACAAACAAACTAATAAATAAATAAGAAAATCAATAAATAACTTAGAAAATCAATCAATAAAAAATAGATAAGAAAATAAATAAATATGAAAATAAATAAATAAATAAAATAGAAAATAAATACATAAATGTGCCTTTAATTTAAAAATATGTATATGCAACATTCTTTGTTTATTTATTTTCTTATTTATTTATTTATTTATTTATTTGTTTATATTTAATTTCTTTATTTATCTAATAATAGAACTATTTTCTGTTTAATAAAACAAATTTATTGTATGTTAGAACATAATAAGCGTTTTGAAGCTGTGTTGTTATTAAATGTGTCTCAGACTCTTTTAAAGTTATATATAGAGCTGGAGTCAAGCGGCCCATCTTTCTCTATATGAGATTTAATTGCTTCCCATAATTGCATGTTTAATTCATTGCCTACACACACACACACACACACACACACACACACACACACACACACACACCCACACACACACACGCACACACACCTACACACACACACACACACACACACACACACACACACTTACACACTCACACGCGCACGCACGCTCAGGCAGTGTCCCGAGGTCTTCCTGATCTGATGCGGTGTGTCAGTGTGGAGCTGGATGCAGTTTAATTGTAATTGCCAGTACAGCAGTGTGCAGGCCGGCCGTCAGGCAGCAGGAGGAGGAAGAGGAGGAGGAGAGGGGCCTCGGCACATCGATAGTAGATGGAGAGATGGAGGGATGAGGGAAGAGGAGGGGCACTGTGACTTTGTGTCAGCAGTTTGTCTTGTGCATAGTTAATGAAGGCAGCCGCGAGCCAGGCGCTTCTCTCTCTTCCCCCTTACGTTAACAGAATTCCGATAAATGAGATTTTTTCCTCTGGAGAAAGTGCCGGGGAGCGAGGCCTCCACCAGGGCTGTCTTTCAAATGAGAACCAAACCATGGTGGGATTTTTTTTTTTACCACCCCCCCATCTCTCTCTCTCTCTCTCTGTCTCTCTCTCACTCTCTTTCTCTGTCTCTCTCTCTTCCTTGCTCTCTTCTCTCTCTCGCTCTCACTCTCTCTCCCAATTTGAGGTATAGGCTGGAGGGAGCCCGTGGTGAATTGTTAAAATGAAAGAGAGAGAGGTGGGAAGGGTGGAGCAAGGAGAAAGAAGGAGAGAAAAGAGAGAGAGAGAGAGAGAGAGAGAGAGAGAGCAAGGGCATCTACTCTGACTGCTAAGAGAGAAACAGCGAGAAATTGGATGGAAAACAAGAAGAGGCTAGAGCCTGAAATGAAAATGAAACATCTCCAATTAATAGAGGCCTTTGTTTAACTCGTCATGGACAGTTAGTCACACTCTTTTGTTCTCTCTAGATGCATTACCCAGACTGCTCCACGTCATTCCTTTGAGCCAAATTTCTGTTTGCTACCGTAAACTGTCTTGCATCATAAATATGTTTTACCCACCAAAAATCAATTAACCAGAATAATTCCTGCACATGAATAGTAAGCAGAGCGCTCTCGGCGCAGCGCTCTATAGATGCACGCCGACTTTTAATAGGTCACTTATTTATATCTGCTTTATTGTAAGTAGTAGATTTTTGTAGCACGTCATTGGAGCATCGTAGAAAGCAGAATAGCAGATATGCTTCACTCATGAAAACACCCTTTAAAGACTACACATGTTTCTGTTCCCTAAGGCTTTCCAGATTCGAACCTGTTCTAATTTCAGCCGTCTATGTCAGAGATATTCTAGAGGTGTTCTAGCTAACTGGTGCGCAGCGTGTTAGTATAGTAATAGCACCGAAAGTCTTTAAAATTAGATCATTAAGATCCCAAAAAATATATATATATAAAATAATAGTGGTTTGATGCTGATGAGAATCGTTACCAATGGTGGTGGTAGGAACCAGACGTCTGTAACGTTTAAAGGGGACCTATTGTGGCTATTACAGCTTTTATGGGGCAGTGGTGGGCTGGAGGTTAGGGACCCAGCCTTCTAACCCGAGGGCTGCCGGTTCGTTTCCCTGATCTGACAATAACGACTGAGATGCCCTTGAGCAAGGCACCTAACCCCCAGCTGCTCCTCGGGTGCCGTGGTTAGGGATGCCCACTGCTCTGGGCAAGTGTGCTTACTTGTGTATCTGGGGGTGTTTCACTTCAGAGAGTGACTGGCCTTGCCTAATTTTCCACTGTTCTTCATTTTACTTTCGGGATCCACTCTAAGAGCGAATTAGAGACGCTGCCCGAACACGGAAGAATACAAAATGATGTACAGCATGATAGCACTACCTAGAAACCTGAAGCCAGTGTTCATAAATAGATAGAAGTAAGGTTATGCTCAGTGTAAGTGCCAGAACAAAGCATTTCATATATGCGTCTATCAGTACTTACTCACTTAAGTGCTTTGCAAGGCGATGGGTCTTGCGGCTGCATTTATAGACCATGAGAGACGGTGGGAGCTCAGGGCTCCAGGACAGAGACGAGTCTGGACGCTTGTCTTCCATGCATTTTAAGGTCGAGCTGTACTTGAAGCGCTTGAGGTACAGATCGACTCCTAACCATTGCCAGAGGGTAGGGAGGGGCTGGTCATTCTTGGCTTTGTAGGCGAGCCTCAGGGTTTTAAATCGGAAGCAGGCAGCTACTGGAAGCCAGCGAAGTGACATGAATGAACCTGGGAAGATTGAAGACATGCTGAGCTGCTGGGTTTTTACAAAACTTGTATTGTACATCTGTATTTTCCATCTGTCTGAACCACTCTGTTAGATATCCTGTGTCTTAAACCCGACCTACTGATGAGCCCAGTCTGCTCTGATTGGTCACCTCTCTCGCTCTCTGTTCTGATTGGTGAACCACCAGAGCCACTGCTTGCTAGTTCTGCCCCATTCGACTATTCTATCAAAAAGTAATACCTACAATTAATCTGTATTTTCTTTTTATTGGATAAAGTTATCCAAATAGAAGGGTAATAGTAGTTTTTTTTTTAAATAACTGTGTAGCATCATTTTGAAACCAGTGAATTAGTGTTCTCCTGCTGGTGTGGGTTCGTGGCTGTTTCTTCTTGTTACAATACATGATGCACACAGATGCAAACTTCCAAAACCAAGTTCATGCATTTCTGGAAAAATTTAAGAGACCACCTGAAAATGAACAAATCAGTGTCTCTAGTTGTACAGGTTCTGGGTTTGTGTTGGACCAGAATTCCTCAGTTCCGTTTGATTCTCTACACTACTGGAACCATGTCTCCCAAACTCCAGATCAGATATTGTATTAGATCTGTTTATTTAGAAAATCACTAATGACCTCCAGAAGCCTGTTTTTAGAACCATGCTTGCTGTGCCTTTGACCCCAGCCACCGCTCGCCAGTCTCTCTGTAGGTCACTTGAGGTCATCTTACGGTGGGTAAGGGACATTGGAATGAGGTGGCGCTCATCACGGTCAGTAGATAGTGGGTTTGGCCCTCTGCCAGTCTGTAGCTGTGTTGTCCTGTGTGTTTGCTGCTGGACCTTGTACTTATGAACCAGACGCTCACTGTATCTGCCAGTGAAGCTAGAACCCAACCTCCTTATTCTCACTGAGAACCTGCTGTACATGTGGAGATGCTGATTTAAGAAGAAACTGGAGTGGGCTCTGATTTATTTAATCATTATAGTGGAACTCTGGAATTTGGGGGTCAGTAATGTGTGCTATGTGTGAAGTGCAAATCAAGGAGACTACACCGAACGCCATATATAGAGTGGCTGCATGCCAAAAAAGGAGGGGTATATAAAAATAATTAAGAAAAACTAACCTGGCTCAAGTTCAATTACCTCCTCTCTCCTAAACTGCACCAATAAAAATACAGAGGCTGGCGCCCACCCCTTACCTAATGTAGCTATACAATCAGCTACTACGTGTCGTGGAAAGGTATGAGCGCTCGTCTTACCTGTCCAGAAACCCCTTATCCACACAGGCCAAAAAGACAGAACAGACAAGGACAGTATGAATTAACAGAGTTAAAGCAGACTCAAAAATCATCCCTTACAGAAGTGGCTAGGTAAAGTTGCGCTAGCTATGGGAGGCAGAGGGGAAGTAACCAAATCGCAGCTGACCTAGGATGAGACCGCCTCAGTTCATTTAAACATAGCCCACAGCCAGCAACACACAGCGAACATACAGGGGTTGGACAATGAAACTGAAACACCTGTCATTTTAGTGTGGGAGGTCTCATGGCTAAATTGGACCAGCCTGGTGGCCAATCTTCATTAACTGCACATTGCACCAGTAAGAGCAGAGTGTGAAGGTTCAGTTAGCAGGTAAGAGCACAGTTCTGCTCAAAATACTGCAATGCACACAACATTATGGGTGACATACCAGAGTTCAAAAGAGGACAAACTGTTGGTGCACGTCTTGCTGGCGCATCTGTGACCAAGACAGCAAGTCTTTGTGATGTATCAAGAGCCACGGTATCCAGGGTAATGTCAGCATACCACCAAGAAGGACGAACCCCCCCAGCATCACGTAGTGACCTGGCCACTATCCTGCAAGAAGAATGGCTTAAACTCCCTCTGACCACTGTGCAGGACTCGTATATGTCATTCCCAAGACCAACTGACGCTGTATTGGCCGCAAAAGGAGGCCCTACAGCATACTAATAAATGATTGTGGTCTAAAACCAGGTGTTTCAGTTTCATTGTCCAACCCCTGTACATCACCCCCAGCCTCCTTCTAATCTGAATCACCATCTTTTTAAAACTCAAGCCCCGCCCCTCATGTGGGGAAAAAAAGGTTCCATATTGGCCATCAGAACTCAGAAGTACTCGGAGGACTTCCAACGATGATTGATGCCACAGCCAACCTATGGAAGAGACAGACAAGAGCGAGAGGCAGAGCGAGAGAACAGGGGAAACAGCGGGCCAGATGAACTGAGCCGAGGAACTTAAGAGTGATGTGCTAGAAATTTACTGTCATCTAATTTAAATCATTTTAGTACAATCAAATATACTTCGTGTTTCACCTGGGAGTACGAGTTAAGTCACATTCACATGTACAGTTATCAGTTCTCTTCCCCGTCGTAGTGATTACCGCCTTTAAGGGGTTGTAATGGCCTTGCTTGTCAATAATCACCAATACCCGATGAAATCACCCTACAGCAAATCCATATATGGACATAGTTATAGAAATGGGAACACTGAGTAGGATAAACGGGTTTGTGTTGAACACAGAGGACTGTGTGGTTATTAACAGGACATGCTGTGTACCTTTCTTACCGTTGTGGCATTGGAACGCTATGAGGTGAGGAACGTCTGGTAGGGAGTTAAACAGGGCAGTGCAGTAGAGGCTCTACACATCACTGTATTTATTATGATATGCAGGTCACAATGTGATAGCTCTCACCAATCTTCTATTGATCTGGCTGCTCGGCTGATGGATTAGGGCAGTGGGCACCATGACAGGAGTCATGCTCAATGAGACGAGACGAGGATGAGCTTGCATCGCACCAATCAAATCAGCCCCTGCATGCCTAATTTTTATCAGTGTCACTCTGACAGTGACGTGTTCCCCATCGGGCGCGAGCTCAGCGCCGTGGATTGACCGAAAGGAGTGCAGGGGGTGTGAACAAAACACCCCTCCAAACACGCGTGTTCGTATTGATGTTTCCCTCGCAGGCCCCTGTGAACCGCGGCAGTCTACCGCTGAGCCCATCTGCGCTCTATCTTATCTTCAAAAGCTGACCTTTTTTATTTCACAAATACACTTTTTTTTGCTGTTTTTTCTTTCTCCTCTTTTCCCCCCTCCCCTCTCGCTCTGCTTTCGCCTTGGTAAACGGTAATAGATTGCGTCCTTTCTCTGGAGGTTAAATTGAAACAATTCAGAACCCCTCAGTACGGTTTTCTTTTCTTTTTTTTTGCTCCTTTCTTTCATTTCTTCTATTCCTTTTTCTTTCCCTTCCCTCTTTCGAGAAGAATTGAATGGCACGTCATTGGGCCTTTCATCTCGGAGAGATGCGCATAGCCCAAAAACACAGAGGTAATGTTCTGTAGCATTGAACCCAGTGAGCAGGGGAAATACAAAGGGAGAAGAAGAAAAGAGCCTGCCGAGCACAAAAGGGAAACCTTACAGCGGGGAACTAACCTTGCCTCGTCTCAGATGTTTCTCGATACATGTACCGCTGCCCGACCCATTACCAACCCACATTCGTCTCACTCTGCTCTTTTATCAAACCTCAGCTTTCCCCGGAACAGCCGGCAGAGAGGAGGGGTGCGCGGGAACATGGAGAGCAGACCTGGTTAAAGACGTCTGATCCAGATTCTTTCTTTTTCTTTTCTCTTTTTTTGCTTCGTGGACTTTTTTTTTTGCCCTGGTCTGTAATCATGTATCCTCGGGTAGATGCTGGACATCAGTACAGGCCACAAGAGCACAAAGACTCAAGAACACAACGATGTTAATCAGCTTCCCGGGACAGCATGGCTCATATGGTTTATCAGCTCAACCTTTATGGATGTAGCACTTACTACAACAGACACTGTCACAAACCAGTAGCTTTCCAGAGGTGCCGGTCCAGCCAGCTCCCTAGGAGCGTGAGGAAGAACCACTGTGAGGAACCAAGACTCGGAAGGACAGTCTCTAGAAGTACACTGAGGAGAAAAACGGTGAAAACACGATTAGGAGCGACTGAGCGGAGTCGAGGCTCAGAAGGACAAACTCCGTGAGAGCATGAGATAGAACCACTGAGAGGAACCAAAACTCTAAAGGACTGTCTCTTTAAGTGCTTTGAGAAAAAACTACTGAAAGGAACCAAGACTCAAGAGAAAAGAAAGAACCGTAGAGAGGAACCAGGCCTTAAAAGCACAGTCTCCTTAAGGGCTTTTAGAGAAAAAAACCTTCTGAGAGAATAAGGAGGAACCACTGAGACTCACCAAGATTTATTAAGACCACCGAGAAGACAAACATGAATAAGAACCACTGAAAGAAGTCAAGCCTCAAAAACTCTCTAAGAGCATGTAGTAGAAACACTTAGAGGAACCAAGACTCAAAAAAATCTCTAAGAGCATGAGGACGAACCGCTGGGGAACCAAGATTTAATAAGGACAGTCTCCTAAGTTCCTTAAGAACAACTGAGATGAGCCACAACTCGACAGGACAGTCTGTGAAAGTGCATAAAGAAGAATCACTGAGAGGAACTAAAACTCAAAATGACGTGCATTATGAAGAACCAGTCACAGGAACCAAGACTCAAACAATAAACTCTTTTAGTGACTGTGGAGCAACCGCTAAGAGGAACCAAGACTCAAAAAATAAACTCTATTAGAGCATAAGGAAGAACCAGTGAGAGGAACCAAGACTCCAAAAATAAACTCTTTTAGAGCATAAGGAATAACCAGTGAGAGGAACCAAGACTCCAAAAATAAACTCTTTTAGAGACTGTGGAGGAACCGCTAAGAGGAACCAAGACTCAAAAAATAAACTCTTTTAGAACATGAGGAGGAACCACTAAGAGGAACCAAGACTCAAAAAAAAAACTCTTTTAGAGCATGAGGAGGAACCGCTAAGAAGAACCAAGACTCAAAAAATAAACTCTTTTAGAGCATGAGGAGGAACCACTAAGAGGAACCAAGACTCCATAAATAAACTTTTAGAACATGAGGAGGAACCGCTAAAAGGAACCAAGACTCAAAAAATGAACTCTTTTAGTGACTGTGGAGGAACCGCTAAGAGGAACCAAGACTAAAAAAATAAACTCTTTTAGAACATGAGGAGGAACCGCTAAGAGGAACCAAGACTCAAAAATAAACTCTTTTAGAGCATTAGGAGGAACCGCTAAGAAGAACCAAGACTCAAAAATAAACTCTTTTAGAGCATGAGGAGGAACCGCTAAAAGGAACCAAGACTCAAAAAATGAACTCTTTTAGTGACTGTGGAGGAACCGCTAAGAGGAACCAAGACTCCAAAAATAAACTCTTTTAGAGCATTAGGAGGAACCGCTAAGAGGAACCAAGACTCAATAGAACTGTCTCTGTTACAGCATTAAGAAGAGCTGCTGACAGGAACTCAAAAGGAGAAGTTCCTATAGCCTAGAAGAAAATAAACTGACGTGAACTCAGTTCTCAAAGTACTCGAGTTCTCAGAAGGGGAACCCATCCTCCTCGGTCTTCACTAAGGGAATCTCATGCTGATCTTTTTTGTGATTCTCATTGAGTCTAGAGCGGGGAGATTAATCATTCGTAAATCTAATGAGAGCAGTTTTTGGTTTAGCCTACATCGGCATTTCCCAGCCCGGTCCTCAGGGCCCCCAGACGCTCTGCATACTTCCCTCATACCTTCAGTACCTTCGTGTTGTTGGTCAGAACAAAAACATGGAACCCTCTTGGTGGACCTCCGGGCTGGAGAACGCAGGCCCACATCATCCACAGTGTTATCAGCTTTTTAAATAGGGGGAAACCCAACGACATGGACCGCATCAGCTGCCCAGATAGATGAGTCCAACTAATCAGATGCAGCCAAACACCCACAGAGTTCAAGACCCAGTCCAGGAGAGGTGGGTGTGCTGCTGTGCTGGGCCAGACATGAAGCCAGAAGCTTAGAAACAGGAAGTAAATCATGAATTCTTTTAAAAACGAAAATCTAATATTATTTTTCGGCTCGGTTTCAGTGATGCCGTCACCTTTAGCATTTTAGGCTGGTCTTTATACAAGTGGGCTGTTTTCAGAGAGACACGGTCCTGCTCAGTCTCTCCACTGTACAGCTCTCGGGGACTTTGGGAGTAGGTACAAGTGAACAAGCTGCAGGAGGAGAGCCATTCGATATGGGCTTTGACTTCAGGGAGCTGGAGATCGAGAGAGTGAGTGAAAGAGCGAGCGAGTGAGAGAGGGAGGGAGGAGAATTTGATGAGAAGCCAGACGTGAGAGAGGGGAAATGGATGAGGACACCGGGGGCTGCATCCGCGGGGGTTGGGGGGACAGATGAGTGAGTTGCATTGCGGGAGGGGGGGTTTACAGAGGGGAGCGGGGGATGAGCACCGGAGTCTGTGGATGTGTATGAGTGTGTGAGAAACAGAGGTTAAAATGGACAGTCCAGTCGCCAGCGCTGATTCAACACAGTGTAGTGGCCTCCCTGAACTGCCAGAACCTCGCCGGTCCAGAAAAGCGCCAGCGTCCAGCCATTACTGCCACTCACCCCCAATTATGGCCTGATTATTCTGCCACGCTCTAATTGACTGGGGAGATATGCTAATGCCTGTCATTTGGGATGATAAAAGATGCGCGCGGGACTGGATGCATTATTTAGCCGGCTGGGTGGGGGATGAAGGATGTGGCATGAGCTTTAATTGCTGAGAGGAGAGGTTAAGCTGAACGAGCAGCTGAATTA